>JABUQX010065421.1:0-2500 GCA_015478945.1 Trachelipus rathkii | reverse complement strand
TTATTAATTAGCTTAATTTTCATATTAACTTTATATATATATATCCAATTAAATTGATAGTCAATGTATTTGGTATGACTAAACATACATTAAGGATACATATACATACTAATTATCAATGTTCAATTCTACTCAAAACATTAACAAGCTTAGAAATCTTTTTCATTTTGCAAACGTCAACTACTATATTTTAATATATATATATTATTATTATTTAGTGCCACAATATTTCTGATCTAATATATTATCATAATTGAATTCTATCGGGATGTAAACATTAAGATCTAATAAGCAATTATTTCAATTTGTTAACTATTCTTCATTTTCTTAGATATTAATAGTTAATATTCTATATTTTCTTAAAAAATCATTTTTAATTAATTATACTACTTAATTTTGATCATAGAGTGATTCTAATGTATACTATACTATATATATATATATATATATTATTCACCATCTTTCAATATTTTAAAAATTAATAACATATGTTATTTCTACCACTTCATTATAAAATTAGGATTAATGAAACAGTATTACGATATATCACCACCATTCGGGGAAAGATAAATGTGATAGAAGGGGTTGCCAGCCCTTTAATATTTTTATGGAGAGAATTTTGAAAATTTACTTCACATTTTAAAAAATCATGAGTGACGCTGCTTTTGGCTTTAGATGTATTTCCAAGGTATTTCCAATGAATATGTCTTATTTCTTTTTATATTTTAAAATTGTTCTTTGCTAATCGCTAAACAATTGATTAGAGATATTTACAGCTTATAGAACCAGATTACAAAGGAAATACATTTAAAATTCCAGAAATTTATTATAGTTTTAAAATCTAAATCGTAATTTCCTTTCCTTGGAAATTCAACCTTCAACCTAAAAAGCTTTTCATTCTTCATCTCCTCTTAAACTATTCCTACCAGGATCTACACTATATTTCACACAAGCCCACCTCTTCTCTGCATTTTTCTCACAGATGATCTCCTCCTTTCCAAACTCTCTCTCTCTCTCTCTCTCTCTCTCTCTCTCTCCTCGTCTCTCATCCTCTCATCTTTTCCTTCTCTCCATCTCTCTTTGATCTACTTCTTCTGGTGGGCCATCTGTATTTTCTTCTCTTTACCCTGATTGTTCCACCATCGATCCACATCGAGAACTGGTATAATCAGACATCATTCTGTATATTATACTATATATAATACATTACTTATAAATATATAAATGTACTTATACAAGTATTATATTTATTATATATATATATATAAATATATATATATATATTGTTAATATAGTTTAAATGGAAGATTGTATAAAAACTATTTCTATTTTCTTGAGCTAGCCTAGGTTAGGTCAGAATGAGTCAGTAGTGATATTTGTGACGTTTTTTATTTTGACTAAAAAAGTAAATTTTAATTTTGATTTACTTTTTTTTTAACACAATCGAATTAAAACATACTAAATAAACATAACAAGCTAATAATTGTCCTGACAGAATAATCCATGTATTCACTTTAAAACACTTTAAGGATATATTGAACCAGCCAACAACGAAATACTAACTCAGCTAATAAATAAAATATTTCGGCCACAACTATCACACGCTGAACTTACATGGAGTCATCCCAAATGTAATCCTCATATTAAAAACCTAAAACACTACCAAAATAATTAAGCTTGAAAGTATTATACTCTATCATTGCTCTTAACAATAATCATAAATACTCTAGGTGCGAAGATCATTAAAATTACATACCTAGACCTCATACCCCAACCTTCCTACTCATCCACTCCCTCTACTCGGTAGATCCTACCTATGAACTCAGTAGATTCAGACACACATCACTCCTTAAATTTGTACACTAATTCCATCTACCTAATCTTCCCAAACTTAATCTAATGGGATTTATATCAACCCCTGTAATTCTCCTCATAATACGTATCGTTCTTTATAGTTCATAAGTGGTCGATAGTACTTATAAAAACAAGAGCTTCATCCCAAATGTAATGTCCAAATCGCACTGATGATGTAACTTAAACTTTTAAATACAGAAAAAAACACTTATCCTCAATGTCTATGAAATAATATTCATAAGTTATTTATCCAGGACGTACAGCTGGAGCCAATGCAAAATGCCACACTTTCCTCTTTCGGTAAATTTAAAACCTACAAATAATTTAATACACTTTATTAGAATGGTACTTTCATAACCGTGATAAAATTTTTAATGGTTTTTTACTAATATATATAAGTTATAACTCTAATGCTCCTTAAAGCTAAGTAAATCTAAGTTAATAATCATATTATAAATCAAACCACCCACCCTTACTTCCCTCACCTCTCTACATATCCACTTAATATACTATATATTTGATTACTATATTCGATATTACTATATTGAGCTTAATTGAGATTCGTCATTATTATTTTGTATAAAACATTAAGCATAAACTTTTATTTATATTTTAATTTTATTCTTTTGAATATATTTTTAATGAT
>JABUQX010065420.1:0-27500 GCA_015478945.1 Trachelipus rathkii | reverse complement strand
TATATATATATATATATATATATATATATATATATATATATAAATATTAAAATTATTATAGTTATAAGATATATAGAATTTTTTTTTCCATAGTTGTGGTATATAAATATATAAATAATGAAAATCGTTAAATGATTAATATATCGTTGTATTGTATGTAGTAGTAAAGAAATTTTTGAAAAATATGCTTTTAAATTTATTAAAAAAAATTATTTTTAATTTTTTTATTTATTTAATTTGTAAATCTCTCATACTATATTTAGATTATCGAGTGACTAAAAAAATGAAATTTCTTACTTTTTAACTGGTTGAGAAGCTTTGATAAATAAATAAATTTTTAGACGTATTTCGTAAGGCTGGAAGCACCTTTCTGTGACCCTCCCGAAACGTAACAGAAAACCTGTGACCCAAAATATCTTGAAAGACAACTTGATTATTTACTAAATAAAAGCTTAAAGATATGAACGATCACTATAATAATTTTTTATTTTTTTATTGTTTGTGCCTGTATATATAAATATATATATATAGAAATATTTTTTTATATATATTTATATATTTATATAGTTCGTGGAATTTAAATTACATAAAAAATAAATTTTTATTCATTTTTTTTTCAATAATCACTGATATAAACCGCGCATCGCGCACGCTGTGACACTGGTATCTGTCAACCTTTCATCTGGGCAATATCTAAATCTGAAGAAAATTTTTTTTCGATCGATGATGGAGATTGATGATAGCCGACCTCGAAGGTCTAAAACGTTCATATGTCCACAGTCCGAACTTTTGTTTGAGAAAGAAAGACTATTTACCTTCATAGATTGGCCCGTATCTTTCATTTCTGTTGAAGAATTGGCGAAAGAGGGATTTTATTACCTGCGAAATAAAGACCATTGCGCGTGCGCATTTTGCCATAAGATTATCGATCAATGGATACTGGGAGACACTCCGAAAGAAAAACATTTACGTATAAGTCCCCACTGTTCATTCGCTCGAGGAAAAAAAACTGAAAATATTCCAATAGAAGGAGGAAATCATTTTTCGTCAAATATTTCAGCGAATGCCGCTATCGCATCAACCAGTGGCATCGATGTATACGGTTTAGGGAGAAGGGACGCAAACGCGTCGCGAGAATATTACCATAGTTTAAACATTGTAACTAAATCTTCGAATAAAAAAACTTCGATGTCGATTCTCGGTCTTTGTCCTTATTTTGAACCCCGAGCCAAGGAGTTTGAGAGGCACATAACCCGTTTACAATCTTTCAAGGGTTGGCCTAATAAGGTTAAGCAGACTCCAGAAAAATTAGCAGAGGCGGGATTTTATTATTATAACCTTAGCGATCACGTGAAGTGTTTTTATTGTGGCCTCGGACTCAGAAATTGGGAGGCGAACGACGATCCGCTGGAAGAACACGCCAAATGGTCCGCCGACTGCCAGTTTGTTTCCTCTGTGAGAGGCGCCAAACGCTCAGAGGTGGATCGAAAAGAAACGATCCTGCTTCCGCGGTCCCTTGGAGGGACAGGTCGTTTGTCGAATGCATGCGGAAACAAGTAGAGGCGGCAAGCGGAAGCGCAGACCGGAGCGGCCTAGTACATCTACTAGAGAGAGTCGTCATCGTGGTTTCATATAATATAGCAGATCGAGTCTAGTATCGTCTGAGCATGTTCAATGAGTGTTTAGTCTGATACGTATCAGAGCCTATAGTGTTCATGATTAATTTCGCCTGAGTATTAGTCATATAGTCGTTTTTACGTATGAGACGTTTGTCGTTACGTTATCTGAGTACGTTTAGTACCTCAGTTAAATGAAACTGCGATCTTATAATAATCATGACTAGGGATTCACACTTTTGGAAATAGGGAGCGCTAGTTTAACAGAAAGAGCAGAGAGATAGAAGAGAAGACAATAGATGCAAAGACAGAAACTAGCTAAGAGAGACGAAATATATTGGTAGAGAATACTATTGTAACGAGAGCGATCTACAAGCAAAGTTAGGGAAGAATATACACTAGACACGTGGAGAGAACAAGTATTGCACGAGCCACCCTTAGACCCAGCTGAGTATTAACAAGAGTAAAATAAGATACTCACCAATTACTTAGCTAAACTTAGACACGCGCAAAATAAGTTCTGAGTGTCACACACTCAAGAAAAGATAGGAGAACTTGTTAATAATTTTAACGAAATACTTTTAAATCTCCTTCCACAGAGAGAAACATTTTATCCTATTTTTTATGAATAAAAATCGTAATTGACGAGGTTGATAGGCAAACACAGTATAACTTCAACATACTAAATATGTTACTAATCTAATATATTTACTGACTAATATATAATATATTTAATCAAACGGATATGTTAACAAAATATTATTGTTTCATATTCTAAGAGTGTTCACGGACAAAATAAATAATATTTTACATATATTTAAGATATTAATTATTATTCGCCACTATATTTTTTATATATTAACACTTTTGCTTCGAAGAGATTAAGTTTATATCAAAGACATAGCATCAAACGCTCGACATATACATACAGATATCTGGTTGTGGACTTTTGCACAAAAAGAAAATGTATTTGAGTAATTTCCTTGTCCAAGTTACAAGCGATAATTTAATGAAGACCCTTCTACTTCTGTATCAGAGCAATTTATAGGGATCTAAGGCTCATATTGAAGTTAATATCGAGCGTAAGCTTACGGGAGGCGCCTATTACGTGAGTGGCGCTAGTGCTATACCCACGTCCTTTTAATTTACTTATGCATTTGGAGCTATTATCATGCGAGAAACATGCTAGCCTGGACCTATGCAATCGTGGGAGCACTTTATATGGGCAATCTAGACGGCGATGCTGTCATTCTTTTCTCTGTAATTAATTAATCACTCGTTGGTGGAAAAATATTCGTGAGGAATGGGAACGACGTGAGAAGTGGTTATAAAATGGAAGGTTATTCTCGGCCAGAGCATTCAACCCATAATAAAGGGAACGGTTTTTTTTAGAATTCCACCACACCTTACGCCCCCGAAAGAAAAGGGGTATATTGAAGAGGGGGAAAAACACCATCATATCACGGTGTTATTTGTCCACTAGAGGCAAAAAAGTGATCTGTATTCGAGAACAAATCCATATTCCTTGCGACCGAGACACCAGGATATCTTTTCTCAAATGACTACTACCGCCATCTAGCAAGTTTCTTGGCAATATGAATGAAGAAGAAACATGCTGGTCCTAAACCCTGAACAAGGCCCTACGAAAAACGTCCCTACACATTGTGATAAGTTGGTAAAACGTAATAATAATACTTTACATAATAATTCCTTCTAAGTATTAATTGAAAGTTTTTATTGAGGTTATATCTTACCCCGAAAGAAAAATTACTACTTATCTAGTGGATGTTGTACGTTGATATTCAACTCTATGCCGGTCCATACAGAGTAAGTGCTGAGGGAGTACACTTATCTACCATAAATCACTAAATATATAATACAGGTTTTGAAATAAATAGTAAATATATAGCCTGTCAAATATTGGCATCTTTCATAACCTGAGAAATATTATTATTATCCGGCCTAAAATTTTACTTTGTTAATATAAAAAATGGAGAACAAGAAGGGATATTTGGAAATGAATGTGTGGTGGGTTCAATATGAGAGACTGGGATAGCAAAAAAAGGAATTCAGCTCATTTGGAGAGAGATGAGGGTTATAACTGAGTTTATCACTATGAGTGGAAAGGTTTATATTAGAATAATTGCAGAGAGTGAAATAAAAAGTAAATGATAATTGAGACGAGTAATCGCGGTCACAAAAGAGTGCTAAAATTTCATTCTGAATTCGAAATATTAGTATACTAGTATGAAACACTGATCAATAAAACTGTAGGAGGCCAGATGCGCGAGTAGCTTAATGCGTGGAGCGACCCTGTGAATAATTTCCGATAGTGTGTTGTGTATATTACACACTGCGTTTTGAAATAGAGAATAGGGTAAATGAAGATACGTGCCAAACAATCGGGATTGTTTCATTGTAGTCAGAACGCACAAGCCATAACAGGACGAGAGAAAGTGTATTTTTTGAGCCTTCCACCACTCTTTATTACGAACAAAAGGGTTTATTGGAAGTTTTACGGAGGAGGATATGTCATACCCCAAAAGGGGAATTAAAATAAAAGTATACATATATATTGGCGGTAGTTAGGCGAGTTATTGTCGCGACAAGTGTTGTCACGGGGCAAGTGTATAGCAGAGTGGTTGCTTGTATTTGGTGGTTGACTATATGATGCTGACACGTCGAGAGTAGACTGAAAGGGACTGGCAGTTTGTGATAAAAAGATACAAAAGCCGTGTCAAGTTAGGCGTGCATTCTATGGTATGTTGAGCCGGAGGAAATTGTCATGTGGCTGTAAATTGCGAATTATTGTTATAAAACAGGAGAATAATGGAGTGATCAAAATTGTAGCACAAAAGAAAAAGCATAAGTGAGAGAAGATCGCACTAAAGGAAATCTGTATGGAGCAGACCGAAGTTGGCCATAATTATATTGCCCCCATGTGATTTAAAGGAGTATTGTAAAGAGTCACACAGAGAGGAGCGATATATATGAATCTAGCTATTCAAGTGAACAGGCTTCTTAAGGCGGCAGATTAGTCTGTGTTTTATATTAAATAATAGCTGTTACGATTATGCGGTCTAGATTAAAAGTTGCCTGAGTCTTTTGAATATATTGTATAATTAAAAGTGATTAGCTTATGACGCAGAATGAAAAAGAGCCAGATGAAGTAAATGACATTTTTCTAATTAGAGTGGTGCGTGTCAATGGTGCACATGGTAATCTTAAAGGATTAATAGCGGAGTGAAGAGGGTTGTGTTACTGTCCTCTCTTGTTATTCAATGTGCTACGGTACACAGAGTTAGGATGAGGGGTATGACAAGAAACTTCTGATCACTGCGAGGGGATAAGCATTGTAAATGTGGTGTCAGAATGTATGAAAGAAAGAAGCAGTAAGGTTGTGTTATTAAATGAAACAAGAAGAATCAAAGATGGTATGTTGTGCGCACATAAACGCTATATATATAATAATCGCATGATAGAGAGAAGCATGGATTCTCGTTGGTGAGATGGCGTATTAAAACAAGTATATTGCAGAGAAGAGAATTAAAATTGAGAATGGGGTATTCGCAGCTCGTAAGAAATAGCAATGATTTTCAAGATCTATCAATTAAGTAAGTGAGACTTTACTCTTGATAAAAGAGGAGCATGAGCATAGTTTGACTGGCTCTGATAAATGTCCTATTATGAGTCTTATGATTAAGATTTCTAAACAAGGGTGGAGTGAAAAATTTCTAAGTGAGAATACGGTATATTAGAGTTATAAATTGTTGCGGCACGAGAAAGTCCCCTAACACGCATAAGTAAGAGGTGAACGGTTTTATTGTTACCAATATCCGAACGCTAGTACGCAAAGGGGCTGAGAAAGCAGTTAAGTGATAGATTGTCTGTGTAATTATTTCTCTGACAGTCTTGAGCGTATGGCAGTAATAATTTGGAGCGCCCTTAAAATTCGACTGATTGTTAATAAAGGTATATCACGAAGGGAGTCAAAGTAGTATAGACACGCTGAGAGAGAGAAGAGAGCGAGAGAGGTGAGAAAGGTAGCGGACCTGAGGTGATTACACTTTAGAACGGAAAAGTTAAGTAGAAGAAATAAAAGAAGAGATATGTATATCTGCGTGAGTGTGCGCTACTCAGCGCTTAAAGAGTCAATTAGTTAATAACCTATATATCGCAGTACACACGCAGGCATGACATGCTAGTCTGTTTTAAGGGGCCACTGAGAGCGATTATTTTTCTTATTTTTACATCTATTGATGGAAAAAGAATTTCTAAAGGAAACAAATCAATTTAAATTTTTGGCACAAACCCATAATATATCATTATCTGTGAGCTCTTGTGAATATATTTTTCATAATATTAAAGATACATTTTATAACATTGTTCGTTTTAAATAAATTTAAAGTGATTAGTTTTGGTTTTCTTTGGAAATAAGTTGGAATTTTGTATGATAATCAAAATTAACGTATCATCAGCAATAATTTTTGACACCATCTCAATAAAATATATATCATCATCAGTTATTTGTGAGCTCTTGTAAGGTGCGAACGAAATTATAGTTTTATAATAAAAAGTTACGTTAATCAATAAAAGTACTATAAAGAATACGCATATATCTATATATATATATATATATATATATATAATATTATATATATAATATATTTAATATATATATATTATAATTATATATATATTATATATATTATATATATATAATATATATTATATGTGTGTGTGTGTGTGTTTTCCATTTTCGGTGCGTACCTTAGCGAGAAATCCTACGTAATTTAGTACTTTGTTGCCATTTTAATAAATTAAAAATTTAAAATTTTATTATAGTGATGTCATTTATGTTTGTGTGTTAATCAAAATTTAAAGCGTTTGATCCATTTTCAGTGCGCTACACTTTAAAAATTAACTTAAAAACATCCTAAGGGTACCCCCTCGTGCTTCGATCGGGGAACAAAATAACGTAATTTTTACTTCTCGGAGATGGTGCAAAACAAATTTTTCGTTTCTTAAGGATTTGCTTTTTCGAGGGAAACGAACCGGTATCTAACTATAAAATGAAGTAACAGAGATTTTACTCTTCATCAGCGGGATTCGAACACTGGAACTTCGCGTTGCTGAGTTAACAGTAACTGGCGGTTTAGATCACTAAGCCGTGGTTTCTCAACTGTGTGACCGTCACATTGGGTGGCGCAAGCTTACCCTCAGGGGGTGACGTGAAAGTTTTGAAACATTTTCATATATTGGTATTTCAAGTTTTCATTTAAAATTTTAATCGATTTTTGAATTTTCCAAACTTTGGTTAAGAAAATTTTAGTTATGTTATCTTTATATATTTATATATTCAGAATGCAAATCCCTGGCGAATGCTTTGGCATGTTTTTAAATGGGAGCAGATCCAAACAATTTTATAATAATGATAGACCTTATTTTAATAAATTGGAAAACTTTCTTTTTAGAATCTAACATGGGGTGACTTCGGCAAACTTGAATTAGTCAAGGGTGCCGCGAATCGAAAAAGTTTGAGAACCACTGCACTAAGCCATCCATGTTCCAAAAAAAGAACGCTTGAAGCGTAGTTTTTAAAGCACCCGGTTTTCTCATTCCATAATTGCTAAGCACTCAAAGTAAAATCTTCTGTGACTCATTTTATAACCTTAGATACCGTAATTATTATTTTCTGATTCCAACGAAAAAGAAAATCGCTTAAGAAACGAAAAATTTATTTTGCACCATCTCCCGAGAAGTGAAAAGTAACGATATTCTGTGCCCCGATCGAAGCGCGAGGGGGGTACCCTTTAGGATGCTTTTAAGTTAATTTTTAAAGTGTAGCGCTCTGAAAATGGAACAAACGCGTTAAATTTTGATTAACACACAAACATAAATGACATCACTATAATAAAATTTTAAATTTTTAATTTATTAAAATGGCGACAAAGTACTAAATTACGTAGAAATTTCTCTCTAAGGTAACGCACTGAAAATGGAAATCACACACACACACACATATATATATATATATATATATATATATAATATATATATATATATATATATATATATATATATATATAATATATATATAATATAAATATATATATATATATTATATATATATAATATTTATAATATTATATATATTATTAATATATATATATATATATATATAATATATATATTATAATATATATATATATAATTATATATTATAATATATATTATTTATAATTAATTTATAATTTTTTCTGCAGATTAAATAAAGGTGGTTTCAAATCTTTATCAACTCCAAAATATAATGGCAAATAGTTGCACTCTTTACTAAACCCACAGGGAAGTGTAATCATTCCTTGAACTGAAAAATAGAAATGGCCCCTCCATTTAAAATAGGAAAACCAAAACTTTCACTCGTCAGAATTCCTGGGAGTGGTCAAGACACGAGTTTAAAGCCCGTGTGTTTGAATGTGGCACAGATTAGCGCTTGCGCACGTATTTTAGGCCCTATTGTAAATTTTAATTTCGAGCACCAAATTGCAAACGGAACTCTCAGTATTTCACCCGTTGCACGTTCGTCTTTAAGCTCAAACCCTAGAAACTCCGATGTAAGTAGTTCACATCGAAACAACGATCATCGTAACGAGGGAGCGAATGCGAAGCGAAGCTATGCCGCACCCCATCCACGATATAAATATGTATTGAGGAGCAGTCGTTTAACGCCTGTGGAACGGCGAGAAAAAATGAAAATATTGAATAAATCGAGGCGAGTTCTTGAAGAAGAAAATGATATACTTGCGACTAAAGTGAAGAGGTTTAAAGAAATTATTTTGAGCAAATCGAAACTGAAAGAATTTTTGAAAGAGCTAAAAGAAATGGAAGCTAATAACGCTTAGGATAAAAATTGTCAAGAGTTAACGAATAGTCCTTAATAAAAAAATCGATCCTCCAATACATTTTGAAAATTGATTTATTTCAATACCTATATTGTTAAAAAATCATATACACCTTTCGCTTTTATAAACCCAACTTCTAAACTGAAAACGTCTATTTAAGGCTCCTTCAAAACACCCTCAAACCGACAAACGGCAATATTTTCATGACGAAATCATCTAGAACATATCAGATGAATTTGATTGTGAGATTTTGAGTTATTGTTGAAAGCCGAAAGTCTAAGTCAAAATTTGAAAAAAAATCTTCAAAGTTTCCCGAGGTCACTTTTGGGGAGCGATTTTGAAATTAGACCTTTCGAGTATAACGGTATCCAGAAACCGCACTATTGACGATTATTATGCTGAATATTCTGTTATATTTCTGTACACAAATACTGACCCTTCTCTCCGATGCAGTATTTATTCTGTTATATTTCTGTACACTTATACTGACCCTTCTCTCCGAAGCAGTATTTATTCTGGTAAATACAATATCGCTCACATGTACACTAATACTGACTCTTTTTTAATTTAGTTACCTCTAAAAATTAATTATCGTAGAAAACGGAATTTAAGGAGACGAAACCATGTCACATAAAAGTTTTTTAAATAAAGATTTTTCTATTAAAAACTTAAAATGATAATAATCGAAGTTATTACATACCGAATTTTTATTCTTCATTTCTTAATTTCTTAAAGTCTCAAATAATTATAATCATCTAAAGCAAAAAATCGCTTAAAGCCTATACGAAATGGGCGTCGTGCTTGTTTTTTTTTTTTTTTTATTTTTTTTTAATATTTTTGTAATTACTCTAAAAATTATTTTCGCAGAAAACTGAATTTAAGAGACTCAAAATTATAAAAAAAAAAATAATATATATTGACACTTGCCCTCAAATAAAAGTTTCCTAAGAACGAAAAAATTTATTTGCGACATTTCACAGAAGTACAAAAAGTTACGTTTTTTTGTGCACCGCTCGAACCGTGAGTGGGGACCCTAAAATTTTCTTACGTCGAATATTATTACAGAATTTATTAAGTATTCACATATCATATAAATTGTTTTTTCTAACGTTCTTAATATTTTTTCCTAATTTCATCATACCTTTATCCGTGAACAATTTCCTGTCTGTATCATGAACATATGCTATGACGTTTTGTAACGAAACGATCCTCGGAGGGAATAATCGATTTCGGGGGCCTCTACGGCGGTCACTAATAATGACGGGGCTCGGAGTTACCATAATAACACCGTTCAAAACGATCGAACGCAATATTTTCAAAGGGACAACTATTGCGGAAGGCGAATAATATATGTAGTAAAAGTACGTAACGGGGTAACGCGCGGGGAGAGGCGGGGAAAAGAAAGGGCGGCCGAGCGGGAGGGTTGGGGGGAGGGACAAGTGGGACGAGAAGATATATAGATAAAGTATAAATAATTGAGGAGAAGAGAGATAGAGAGAAAGAATGAGAGAAAAAAATGAAAGAAAAGGTGGGAGAGAGATATATATATATATGGGAATTGATAAGGGTGAATTAATGAGAGAAAGACCAGCAGAGTGATGAGAGAAATAAACACACGCTATATTACACAATTTAAGATAGTAGTGCAAATGATATGATTAAAACTATCACCTAAGAAAACGACTAGGAGTAATACAAATATGAGATGATCCTATCAGGATGTGGAAAGAGAGTTAAAAGCAATAAATGTATTTCCCATTAGCGTGCTTCTAAGAGAGTCTAACGTTGAGAAAGGCAAAAATACTATTGGCCGTCCGATCCATAACTAGTAATGTACAAGGTGAAGAGAGTGAGATTTAAGCAATGAGAGCTGGAACTAATATATGATGTGAAAAGAGAGGAAACAGTTAACTACTCAGCAAGAGAAAAGGCAGAAAATTACAGTATTGTTATTCTCTGAAAGCAGCAAAACCTTTATCACTATAGTTATGAATTTTACAATTTACTGGTGAACAGAAAAGTTATATAAACCATTGGTATAAATCTCTATCAATTAGCGCCGAGAAGTGGGGTGAAAGAGGTGTGCGTGTAATTTCAGTTGTGTACCAGCGAGTGATCGGCACCGCTATAGTAACGAGAATGATATATATACTTATATGGAATTGTGCTAAAACTCGTATATAATATATATAATAATATTACATATATATAGAATATATATTATATCTTAGTTAGGTGGAAAATTTATACACTTTAATTAGTTCTAGAAACAATTTTCATTAAGATATAATTTATATTTATATTTTTTAATAGAACTCCATATGGTTGATATAAATATATATATATAATATATTATATATAATATATGTATATAATATATATTAATTTATAATTAGTCTTCCCTGTAAAATACCTATTTGAGATACGTAAAATAATATTTATTTATTAGAATATATATTCTAAAACATATAAAAAAATAATTATAAAAATATACATAAATCTACGCAACCGACCCATCTATATTAGCTTAAGTCCATTGGGGCTATAGAGATTAATAAATAAAAGACTTTTTTTAAGAATAAAAAAATGAATAACTAATAATAAGTAAATATATTAATAATAATAAATAATATATCCATATAATTAATTAGTATAAAATAATTAGTATAAAATAATAAGTAATACATATCATAAAAAATAAAAACAATATTATAGATATTATGGGAAGATGTTGCAAATAATATCCTCATTCTTTATTATAATTAATAATAATTCGAAGTTATAAAAAAATATTACTATTAATAAGTGATCCCCATCCTAACGCTTCATCGCGGGCACTAAAATAATAAACGTTTAACTTATTTACTTTTCTCGGAGATGTTCGCAAAATAAATTTTATGTCGTTTCCCTGAAGGAGTTATTGTAAGACAATATGGACTATTAATATATATATAAGTCATGTGAAATCTTATTAGTTACTCACACGTTTAAATTTCAGTTAGCTTAACGAAATATTAATTTATTAGTTAGAAGTATTAACGAAACAAAATAATTGAAATAAAATAACGCGTAACGACGCCCATTTATTTCAATTAGTCTAGACAAAGACATGGTTCGTAATGATATCCGAAGGTGGGGGGGAGACCAAATTAAGGAAAGCGCCATTGTTACGCAAACCCCCCAAAAGAATTTAAGAACGCAATAAAAAATATTTTTACCTAAAATCTTAATACACCTGTTAAATAATATAATCCAAAATTCGTTTGACAGCAAGAGCTTTATAAAAAATCCTTTAAAATTATTATATTATCAGCATAATTTAATTTTATTTAACATAATACTCTAAGTTTCCTTCTTTTGAATTTCCTACGCTATTTTACTCATACCGAGATAATAGAAATCGATGGGAATTACACTTCTCATATCTGAATTGATAAAAAAGATATAATTGCAAACGCTCTCTTCTATTATAAGTACTGTGTAAATATTGTTATTATTTTGTGAGTAAACTAGCGAAGTACTTATAAGTCACAAGTAGAGTCTAACTAAAATTTGAAAAAAAAGAATTCTCAATGTTTATTCTCACCGATCGACTTTTTGTAAGTAGCATTATTCAATTAGAACCCTTTCCGAGTATAAACGGGTACCAATGGAAACTCATCTACTATAGAACTGATTTATATAATTATTCCAATATTTTCACTGAAAATATTACTAATTTTATATTGGATTATGATTTTTTATATGATACCGTTAGAGTATGGCCATATTTAAATTGCCTAAATTCAGCATGTAAAAAAACATACAGGAGAGCGAAAGTTATGAAAAAAAAAGAAAAAATAGTATTGAAAGTACGCCCATATTTATAACCTAGATAATCATTCCATAGTTAAGTAGTACGATTATTCATCGAAACAGTAGAACTCGAAAGGTATTCGTTAAATTGCAATAAGCGACTTCCCAAAAAGTCATACCTCTAGGTGAGAAAAATATGAAAAATATAACGATGTGTGACAAAAAGATACGTATACCGTATACAGATACCTTGAGAATAAACACTGAACAGAATAAATCACGAGAAGAAGTAATTAATGACTCGAGGTACTGAACGAGAGCGCGAAGCATTAAAAAAAGGAGTGCCAGAGTACACGGAGAGCATAGTTAGAGTATTGAGGCGGTGACGAAAACGCACTAGAATAGGACTACACGACAGGTTTGACCGAGGGTAAAAGGGTCAGGCGTGACAAGAGGGGTGATGTTATAGGAAGTGGAGTTAATGGAACTCGCGAGATATAAAGGAGTGATGAGTTCAGAGAAAAGTAAGTTAAGTGAGGAGACATAAACAGAAGAAATAAAAATATGAGAGTGTAAAGATATATGATATATATAATATATATATATAATAAATATAGAGCGAAGGCGGTAAAGATAATTGAAGAGAAGAAATACCAGGAGTCACGTGAGGGAACATTATAGGTATGACGGCGGGCGAAAGTAAGGTGCGGAAAGGTGAGGCTCGAGTGACTAAAATTAAATGATAAGCAGTACTAAGATGAAGTCTATTAAACGCATAATACTGGTCAAAGTTGCCTCACCCTGAGAAGGTCACGTATATAATAGATGGTTTAGCACCTGTTGTGTGTCCTAGAGCATCTGTGTGGGTCTGTTGGTTCTGAAGTAAATCTTAGAGAAAAGATATAGTAAACCTTAAGAAAAATGTTAATGATCTCAGAGAGAGAGAGAAGAAAGAAAAACGGGGATATTAGAGAAGGCGTTGATTATGAGAGAGAACAAAAAAAAAGTAGAAAAAGCACTAAGATTGATATAAACGACGAATTCGCGTGCTTATTCTGCACAAGAGAGTGAAGGATATAAACTCAGCTGCGAAGGAAAAACGGTATACTCCTAGATGATTTTATGGGTAACGACCGCCGAAATACCAGCTATGAAAGACGTGCTACAAAGATAGACGTCTAAATAAAGTGGCACGTAGAATCAAGGAATACATAGAGATTTGGCGGTTGGCAATCCGCGTCTAACGATAATTGCCAAATGTTTCATTAAGGGGTGACACGGGTGAATAGTAAGGGCAATACGGAGAGAAAGAAAGGTAGAAATATTAAAGAATATTCACTAGAGAAAATCAGATTCAATATGAGATTTTATATAGTATGTGCTGCTATTGTACAGTGAAAGCCAGAAGAATGCGGGGGGCAAGAGGGCGTACCAGGAGCCGAAGGATGCAACGATAGGCTTAGAGAACTACGAGCAGGTCCTTTAAAGCTTGAGACCTCTGAATAAAGGACAACTTAGAGACGGAACAGTTATCAGATTCGACTGTCAACGATATAGTGTCCAATGTTTGTACGGACAACAAGACAAGAAGGTAGATAAGGAAGAAAATCTACACGAGAGAGTGCAGATTGCGCTGTATGTGGTGAGGGATCGCATGCAAGACGACAAGTCCACTGCAGAGATGTGATAAAAAGAGAACAGCGAGTTAAAATACTCTGGATTGAGAGAACAAACAAACCACCCGACAGCTCAATATATACGTAAAGACGAACACTCCGAGAGATAGGGGAGAGAGCAGAGATTTGCTGAGAAAGAGAGCAGGTTGCAAACTGAGGGACACTAAACTCGAGCGACAGCGAGAAACTCATACAGACAAAGAAACACGGCGATGTAAACTAGATCAGAAGAGAGACGAAAACGAGAAGCGAGAGCGCGAAGACAGTATGCACACCCGACAAAATATTCGCAATGTTCGCAAGAGGCAACCTGCGAGGTATCCTTTGTGAGGTGAAGCCATAAGCACCCAGTAAAACATTCGTTTACATGAGACAGTACCATTACTCAGGAGGGTTAGAACCGTCTGAACTCTTGCAAGAGACCCCTGGCGTCAGAAACGGATTATGTCCACACCTCTCTGCAAGAAGTCTGTTTGCGACATCGCGGGCGTGCAAAAATGTTGAGCGACACATGTCTCCTTCAAAACCTTCAAAAAGTTCACTTTATAGTCTAGAGAAAGACCCATGAATAATACACAGTCTTCAAGAACAGTCCAAAAACTGTAATTTTTCAAGCCAATCTTGCGCATTGAGCGGTCAAACGTAAAAAAAAATGATAGCGATGAAGACTGGATGTAAAATAAAATTAAGTAGATTTGACTAGTCAATTAGGCGGAGTTCGAAAAAGAACCGATGTGATGTATCTGCAAACAAAGAAACAATATGTTCTATTGTGCGAGTGTCAGCTGTTGATCATGGTTAATATTAACATAACTCCTTATCCGAAAGCATCAAGCTGTGAATTGATTTTTTGTTTCGCATACAGTAAATGATGTTTAGCGGGACAACTGGAAGATCTTTGCCAAAAATTGAAAAGGCCGTGAAGAAAAACGTAACTGACAACTTTGGCTCTACGAACATGACGAGTCAATTTAGAGGCACGGGCACCCAATAGAGACAGGATGCAGGGGCAGCAAATCGTGTTACGGACGTGGCTAGGGTGCCGAAGATGTATCAGAGAGTAATAAAGGAAAAATATCACAAAGCTATGTTGCATACTGCGGCAACTGCTGATTAGAAGCATGACTAAAATGCGGCGTTCTTATAAGGTTCGCCAAGTATACCCCGTGTACAGAACTGCAATATGAATAGATTATCAGAATGTGTGTACATTTGTTTTTGTAAAGTGCCAAAGAAGAGCAAAGTGGTAATAGGTCGAAATAGAAAAGTAGAAACGAACTTATCTATAAAGGAGTAGAGCAAGAATGATTATAAAAAGAGTTTGCGAAACTTCGAGCTCCCGGCCTTTCCCCGAAACGGTGGCGCAGTGAAGGCTCGATCTGGGAAATATATATTGGTTGGAATTAGGAGGAATGCCTAAAGCGTCGATAAACAGCAGCTGTATTTAGAAGCAAATAAAACGGTGAAAATTGGAGATCAGTAATTATAAAAAGCTACCATTAATATAAACAATGTATTTAGTGCTTTATTTTACGGTATATTCTCTTTTTGTTATTAACACAACTAGAAACGAAGTTCCCAATAAGACAAGGCTTCTACAAAAACGATTGCCAGACACACGTTACTATGATTTGCGGTTAGTGAAGGTGCGGTACTAAGAGAGTGAGACTAGTAGGTAAACAAACTAACTTAGAAGCGACTCAGAGAAAAGTGCAACATTAGAATTTCGTTAGATGTTTGGAAGAAATTGTATTTTGAAGAATGTGTAAGCGTATGAGAGCTGGGTATTGAAATTGTGCTGTTAGCCAGGAACCTGTAAATAAACAATTCAAAAAATGACAGAAACCCACGCGAGTCTCTTGGAATGATGGATATACAGCATTATAAGAGAAGATGAGGTGTTGTTACAATCATAAGAGCAATGGGGATATATCTTATCCTTGGGAATTTAGTCATACACGCAACAGGTGTTAGTAGTGCTCATTATAGAGAAGAATATCAAAGACGAGTAGCATTATACAGAGGCAAGATCTCGGATAGGCCACTTGAGAATTAGTAAAAGCAGCTGGGGCCTTCCTATAGAGGTTGAAAACACTCTCAGCAGAATCACTAGGATCAGTCCACAAAAAAACAGCAATTAGAGAAACTTAGATTATATGACTATTGTTTCGCAAGAGTTCTACCCTCTATTAATATCACATATTATTCGACGATCATACATATAGTTGCTATATAAGATGCTGTGACCACTAATATTTAATAAAACATATGATCTATATAATTATCTGGCCAACGATCGTCATTAGAAAAGCACTAAGTTGCTATCTTCAATTATACATTAATGATTTCATAATGACGAGTGCTACTTGATATGCAATGACCGTATTTGAAGAGAAGAGAGCACCAAAAAGAGCTCTCTCCAACGTTCACAAAATACTATTGCGTAAGAAATATTAACTATATACACGAAGATGTTATCTCGAGACTTATTACATCATCGTCTCTATCGCCCGTGTACTAACTTATATAGTACTGAGTCATGTAGGCGTATGAATTTTAAGTCTTATATCAATAAGAATATTAATAATATACCCAATCTCTTATTTCGAATATCTATATCACGAAGTTTAATTTTATTGTTATCTTTTAAAAATGCGGATATTGTAATATTAATACATAAATACTATATAACATTAACTAATATTATTAAATATAATATTTTTTTATAGTGAGTCTCCCCTTAAATTCCATTCCTACGATAAATAATTATTTTAAAATATAGTAAACTAAATTTAAATAATAAATAAAATAAAAATATAATTCACATTTTAAGTAACCAGATATTTCCGTTTTTTGGCGTCATTCTTACCTATTATTAAATGAGTCAAATGAGTCTAAAGTCAAATAATATTATGGAAAATAAAAAAATTTTACATAATATGTTTCCCAGGTTACTTTTTGTAGAGAGCGTAATATATTGATATTAACTCTATCGATATAAACGTCTCACATGAATTAAACTATCACTGAATGTGAAACGATTTAATGATACCGTCTGTAACCGATGCTCGAAGTATGAGTTAAAAAAGTAGGTAAGGCTAAACGTCAGGAGTAGGTACAAACATTTATATATAATTATACGGATGTCTGGATTAGCGTCTGACCCACCACCAGTAGACGAAAGAAACGAATGTCCCTGAACGAAATGCGCGCCATCTCTGTGCTAAATTAATATTAGTATTATTATAGCAATGTAATGATATTAAGGAGGTAATTATTTTAGTCGTAAAATATTAGTTTAGGCAGTTCTATACTATAAAACACTTACAAAAAATATCAATAGGTTTTAATATATATAAATATTATAATATATAATATAATAGTTATATATATAGTAAGAGTGATCTGTTGTTTAGAATTTATAGTATATAAATAAAAGCAGGAGTTAGCTATCAATTTATATTGAGTAGTGTGAGTTACTATGTATACTGCTTAAGGTGCGTCTTGTGGTTTTATAAAAAGAGCAGCAATTCATCTGAAAACAAAAAAAATTGACTTCATTTTAGCTAACGCAACTGACTGCTAACTACTACCCATGTAGAAGTAATAGTAGGAGGACTACGCGAAAAACGTATGTGCGGGGAAAACTAAGTAAGGAGACTTAAAGAGAAAAAAAAAATGAAATATTATGTATAGATAGGTGAACACTAGTCGCCCGCACAAAAAAAACTACATCAGTTAAGAATCAAAATAATAGAGTATGTGCTGAAATCGACAGATAGGAAAATAGATGATAGTTGATGGTGGGCTCTCAACCCGCGTAAGGCGTAATATATAAGGGGTGAACCTATGAGATTTGCGTGATGACTAGTACCTAGATAGTATAATGGATATGAGGAAAGAAGGTGAGGTAAAGAATTGAGCAATAGAGTAGTGTTATACTAGGGGTAGATAGTGGAACGAACAATACTGAGCATATTAAGTTAGAGAGGACGCTAATACGGATGAGTAAAACCCTAAGTGAGCCGTCGATGAGATACTCCCGCCAGAGCGTCAGCGCTAAATAGTACATACGTTTCACAGTGATGGCATATAGGTGAGAAGGGTAAAAAATAAATAATAATCCTAATCGTGAGTGTGTCCTTCAATGACTACGTGAGATTGCGCGTGCGATGAGAAAAGCTGAGGTGAGGTATAAAATAATTGTAGTATTATTAATCTCCCATATGAGTTAGACCACAAAAGAAAAAACACTAACTCGACAATCGAGTGACACTTATATAGACGACGATATAATGTGTAATAACACACGCATAGAGCACAAGTAGATATGTAAGTCACAAACAAAGTAGACATCGTAAAAGTGATTCAATTTAAAAATATAAACAGGTTCACCAGGAGATATCGACACGCATTCCACCTGAGCGCGTATCCGATCGCGTTCTCAACCTTCAGTCAGTATCCTCGACTGAAGTATGAGTGGATTTGATCTGGATCCACGAAAGCGAGACGATTACCTGTGAGACGCGTGTGTGTGCCACATTAATTAAAGAAAAAACTGATAAAAAGGGTACTTGCGTGTGCCGTTTATGACGCTGAGGTGTTGATTGAGTAATGTGAGTCAGTTGTGCCTTATATAAAGTAATGTTCGATATATATATAGTGATACTCTCATTTCACTAGTGTCATTGCCTTCCCTTATTAGTAGGACAAGCATCAGAGTCCAAACGAGAATAACAAGAAATGTATTATTTAGTAAGTTATAACATAAACTAAAAAATGATTGCAAAAGCAATTTTTGTTACAGTACAATAAGACGCCAGTTGCAAGCTAACTTAAATGCTCACCACAAACCACAAATGCGAGAATACCATTTTTGTGTATAGGAACACGTACATGACAAAACATGGTCACTGCTAGGGCTACGCAAATATATATATATATATATATATATATATATATACTATATATATATATATTATAATATATATATAAGAAATTAAATATATATATAATAAGATGATAATATAATAATAATATATTTAATATATTATATATTAATATAATATATTCATAATATAAATAATATATATATAATATATATAGATAATATGGTGGTGTATAGATAATACACTTGCCCGCGAAATATAAAACTCGAGCTTAATATGAAATACCGAAAATTAGGTTAGCAGTTACACGCCCGAAAGTAACGAAAATATACTAAGTTAACCGTTTAGAGTGGTAGTCACACCACCGAACATTAGCGAAAAAGACAGAACCCATATTATGCCAACTCAATAACTTACGCCTTTTTATAGAATGCAATTTCAACGCGTGACACCCATCGAGAAGTATATTATATAGGCCAGCTTTAGCCACACTCAAGAACAGAAATTGTGAGCACTATTATGCAGCTACTAAGAAATCCATGCAGTTGTTGCCAACAGTTCAGAACAACACACAATCCTGCATTGATTGACATACAATCTGACGTGCATACAGTCATAGACATGTGTGGATGCTCTATATGAGAAGTCTAAAAATACCACACCAGTCATTGTATATATCGCAAGTTATTACGTAGCAGCATGAAGTTCAGTATTATGGCTAGATCATGATCAAAACAATTATCAAAAGCGTTGAAGAGTGTTGTAAATAGTAGAAAAGCTGCTTACTTTCACCCAGATATCATTAAATTATCCCTTATATACTATTATTTTATAAAATTTGTTTTTATTTAAATATCTATACTCTACATGATTGGTCTTTCCATCAAAGGATAATTTTTACTTATACACTTAAAAAATATTAAATTATAATAATAATATATATATAGTAACAGGTAGAAATTACAATCACAAAAAAAGACGAAAAATTATTTTGCACATCTGTCCAAAGTAAAAAGTAAACGTTATTTTTGCCCCGATCGAAGCGTAAGAGGGGACCCTTAAGAAAGAAATGATATTCAGTATTCGCATATCATATAATTATTTTTTCTTAGTCTAATTAACGAATGCTGATCAGATAGTATAAAATTTTCACTACACTTTTGCTGTAAACAATCGCTTAAATCCTTCAGCATCGAGTGCAACATGGTTTCTCTGAGAAAAAATTATCATTATAAACTTAAAATCTGAGGCTTATAATTTATGAAAGAATAAATTAAATTTATATATAATAATAGTTGTAGAAAAGATGGGCATAAACATACACGATATATTGAGATGTATGATTTTCTTCTATCCGAAAGTGTATGAAAATATGCTTAGAATAGCGATGATGCATAGCACGACATGTGAGCGGGTTAAACATGCACCATACCGCCTCGCAAAACCCTATACTCAATACCCTCGATTGTCTATATGAGAGTCGAACACAACTTGTCATAGAAATGTTAATAGCGAAGTAAAACAATATGACGACAGATATCACGAATATATAGACGAGAGACCTATCCGATAGAAGAGCAGCGGTATACAACCATCTTATTCACACGAGAATATTCTCTCAAAGAAGACAAAGCTAAAATCAGTATATATATAAACCGGTATATCTCAATATGCAGCGTCCCCACTAAACAAATTAACATAATTTACATACACAAAGAGATGACAAATAATGATTTTTACATCGTCTCTGATGTTCTCTAAGACTATTTCTGTGTGAAAAAACTACCACCGTCTATCGTCTCGTACCATCACTATTAAGAAACACTTCTCAATAGCAGTATCTAATTATCTACTAATTACTTATAATATTTTATTATAAAAAAAACTTTTCAATGCATTAAACTATAATATTCTTACAACACGACGTCATGTACTTATCTATGTAGATAACTCACCGATTTGATTAGACTTACTAGAGTTATAAACGACCCTTATTGAAAATACGTCACTATAGAACATTTAATACGCTCATTATACACGATATTCACGAGTAAAAATATTATGGATTTATAAAGAGTTTTATGGGATGTTTGGGAACCCTGTATCCAATCATAAATACTATTATTACAACGACGTTCCGAAGGAAAATGGGTGACGTACGTTGCGATGTTATTTTTTAATTTTTTAGAGTTATAGCTACCTCTAATAAGTATTTCGTTATAAAACTAAATTATTTAAAAAAATTAGCAATAAACATTAAAAAAATAGAAAATTTAATATAGAATATTATATATAAATATATATATAATGTAGTATAAAATATATATATATAATATTAAACTATAATATATATATATATAAATTATATATATATATATTATAATTTCTATATATATATATATAAAAATTTTCATTTATAAACTAAACTTAATACAAAAAATATGTTATTAACAATGTGTGTGGTGATATTATATAATATAGTACACTAGCCATTCGAATAAAACTTCGCTTCAAGGACACAAATGTTTATTTATGCATCACTATCCTCCGATGAAATTAAATAAAAGTACCGGCATCTGCACGGAAGTACTTAAGAGATGACCCTTAAAAAATAATAGTATAATTTTACAGGTATTCGCCACATCCAATAATGTCTATTCTTATCATTCATTATATTTTGCTTCCCCTGTAGTCCCTTTTTTTATCTATTATTTTTGTGATTAGGAAAATAATTTACTTTAGTCACCCCCACAAAAAAAATATTATTTATCAAGACAAAATGGTTTTATAGTGAGAATGACATATAATAAAATATTATTATAAATAAAAAAAAATATAATAGTATTTATTTAAATAATGTATAAACTAATAATACCATACTATTTTTATATTTTTTATTTCATTTCATGATTTTTTATTAAAAAGTATAAAAATAATCTGAGCGTAAAAAAGCCTTAGACCTTGATGCCTAAATCAGTTAGGTTGTGGTTATCAAAGATAACTAGAGGACGTGCGTAAGGACTCTAAGACGACCGGCGGAGGTAATAAAATTATCGATGAAGCCCGTATATAGTACCTCATGGTAAGGCGGTCAACCTAGATATAACATAAATAAGAAGACGGTGGCTGCAAACCCGAACAATAGATGATCAGGCGTGAAGATTACTATGATTAGTAACATAGAGTTGTACGTTCGTCGGGAACATGATTAATTAATGAGTATCAAAGGCAAGGCAAATTGGAAAAATAAAAAAGGCAAAGTGGGAGGGCCCAGGAACTATGTTAGTGAGGTAGAGAGCGCAGTGAGTAGTGAGGGAACGGCGGAGTTGGAAAGAAAAAAACACACTCTTTGTGAGGACAACCAGAGAAGACAAACGATACACGAGCACGAGTTGAGTTTACTATATAATAACGACCACATTCGGAGACGTATTTTTATTTTGTTATCGGTGATTTCTGATTTGTTGATTAATATAAATAGCTAGAGCTTAATATATGCGTGTTAATTTAATAGTCAGTTATTATTTTGAGCAATAGTACTGTAAAAATAGTACAACTTATTCAAACAGAGCGCACATATAGCCAATACAGCTGGAACTGAGAAAAACTGGTGTCGAGTGCATCTGAGCGGGTGTCCAGAACAGCATATTTATCCTTAATATATAGTTTTTCAATTTAAATTCTTGTAATAGTATCAAATGCTAATTGAATAACAGTTAAATTTCGTATCATAGGATAATATCTATGAAAAGAAATTGAGTGAGATAATTTAAACTATTATAAATATTTAGAGAGTTATGGTAATATAGTACACTATCAGCCCTACAACATTAATATACGAGAGCCGTTAAGAACAGAAATTATGATTATGCGATCATGCTCCTGAGAAGTAAAATAAGATAAAACGTTAAATTTTGATTTTAATAAAATGTCAGTATATGAAATTAAGAAAAAGAAAGTTGTATTGACGCTGATATTAATACATTTTATTATTTCTAAGTCTTTATATACATAAATTATATAAATCAAACGAAGAAACCAAACACAAGTAAACACTTCATATGTAAATAAATCGAAAAGCACCTTTACATAAATTTCCTCATAAGTGTCTTTCATATAGGTAAATGAGTATTTAACGAGGAAGTACATATTATCTTAATAAAAAAAACATCTTTAATATTAATTTAAATAAAAAGAATGTATCTAACCATGGAATATATTATAATATATTTTTTTCTTCTCCTTAATTTTTAAAAATATTCATTATAAATTTTTATCATCATTACTTAAAAATTAATCGCTTAAAGCCTTATACCTTATTCTAGGTGATAACTTTATTGTTTATTTCACTCAATATACGATAGACGTTTCGTTATAAATGACCTATTTGAGAACTAGACACACCGTTCGGATGGAGGTAATAATCGATGATCATACTGAGGGTCCCATTCACGAGCGTCACAATATATAATACGTCTTCAGGACACCTTTAAAAAAATCACTCAAACGAGTTCTAATGACAAAATTTTATGCACGCACGAACAGTCGTTAAGCTAGTAATTGACGCGTGTAACAGAGGACGTGTCTGTGTTCTGATACCATGAAATGAGCGAAGTGATTAGTTAAGGCATAAGGGTTATATAAAATAAAATAAAAGTGGTCAAAATGTTTGACCGAAGGTTACGACTGTGGTGGTGGAGAATGAGAGCAAGGTGGGATGTAAGTACATATTACGAGAGAGATAAAGAGACACGGACCCGAGAAACGGCACAGAGAAGACCGAGGTAACCACGCGCAACAGATTCAACGAGTGGAAAAAAAGACGAAAACGGGTAAAGTCACAGTAAGGGGGGCAATACGAAATGGGCACAAGGAACAACGACGTTGCACAGAGTGGACCCGGAAAAAGAAATAAGGTGAGATTGAGAGGAGTCGCCACCAGCAGATAGAAGGGGCGAAGCCGGAAAGAAGAAGTGTGACATCCGAACGAAACTGGAGTTGATACTCCAAGCAATATTCAGAGAAGAAAATAAACTGCTGCAACCCGAAAAAAGAGTGAGCAAGAGGAAAAGGGGTGAAGAAACGGAAGGAGAAAAAAAAAGAGAGAAAGAGTAGAAAGGAAAGGGAAAACAGACACCAGAGGAAGATGGGTGGGCGGCGGGTCCGAAAAGGGTGGTAGAGAAAAGTAGAAAAAGATCGCTGAACCGAACCGGAGGCGAGCAACGGGGACAGGGAGAGAGAGAGAGAGAGAGAGAGAAGAGAAGAGAGAGAGATTCATCGGATTGGGTCTCGTGCACACCAAAAGACAGAGTGACTGCGATTATGACCCGAGACGACACGGCAGGAAATGGATAAAGAGCCGAAGACCGTTCGCCCAGGGGATACGCCAGCTACGATATAGTAGAGTAGAACGAGAGTCGTTCATAAATCCTGACAAAAAAATAGAACGCTAATCTACACACTCGCGCTTAAGGATCGATGTAGGGACAGCGAATCTGACTGCGTGAACACATATAGAGCGCTTCAACGAAGCTCTAGATATAGTGTTGACAAAATACAACGCTGTGTCGAGAAAAATTAGATAAATGTGTATTGAACCTGAATTGACGAGATTATGGTCCGACTGTAGCGAGACTTTGTGGGTGATAAGAGTATAAACGTCGTGTCTCATGTGCGTGTAGATATTGTCTGTGAACGGGAGGATCCAGGGAGAGTACACACGATGGCACCAAGGAAGTACAAACCGGGCCATGCTTAGCAGAGAACCCGAATGATATGATTCCACAATCGAACAGAGATAGGCTAACGCTTATAAATAAGAAGAGAGAAGCTAAATACGGGGAGAATTTGCATCATCTAAATTATTTAGTATTGAGTCGACAGAACCGAAATCAAAAGGTCTTACACGGATTAGACTCATTTAGTCCACAT
This sequence comes from Trachelipus rathkii, assembly GCA_015478945.1. Classification (NCBI taxonomy): domain Eukaryota; kingdom Metazoa; phylum Arthropoda; class Malacostraca; order Isopoda; family Trachelipodidae; genus Trachelipus; species Trachelipus rathkii. The sequence goes on along the minus strand of JABUQX010065420.1, from coordinate 2,691 downwards.
ATCAATATCAGAGTCCGATTAGCTATGGCTGATTATTCGAGCTGCTCAACGTCTAGTGTATGAGTGACTCGGTTCTATAGATATCTTGGTATTTAAAGATACTCATATCCCAAAATAAAAAAGTGTAAGCTCGTTTCGAGAGATGTAGCGAAACCATCTTGAATTATAAACTCTGCCGTATAACTATTGCCGCTAAAAATACATATGTTGATTTACTGTTGTGAAGTGAGTATGAATTACTAAACAGGTCGCGCTCTCATCACGAGATACAACAACTACGCGTCTATAATAGTACACACTAAAACCGCTCTATTTGCATATCACATCTACCGCGTATTATACAAAGTAACATTGTCCCTTACTGGTTAGCCGCCCTGATCAAGCCTATCGGTGCTCACGAGCACTGACGCCAGGCGAACCCTCTTACAAGAAAGAAATTTAATATATACACTGTAGATTACGTCATAGTTAATTTGACTTATTTCGCATTGTAGTCTGTAAAAATAATTTCTAATATTTTCTCACATAACATCACGAAACACACACGATAGATCTCACCTTTATTTTTTTTTTGGTGAAAAAATAATCTATAGCTTATAAATTTTTTACCCCAAAGAAAAAAATTATATAGAAAATTTTTAAATTTTTGACTAATTATAAAAAATAAAATATAATAGTTTTAAATAAAGAATTTTTTTTATAATACATGGATGTTTATTATAATTTTTTTTTTTTTTTCAGGTTACCTATTATTTTTTTTAAAGTTCTATAAATTATATTACCAAGAAATTATTACAGAAATATATATGCCTTAAAGCCCATAAATACCGGTTTAGTCAGTTGAACTTAGTTTATGTTGGTTGATACCTCTAAAAATGACGATTATGACGGCGTAATTAACCAATACGACTCAGCGGAGGGGATTAAATCAGTGCCAGGGGTGTTATACTCCAAGCACGATTCTAGCACTGATTATAATGACGTACGTCATGAATCCGAAAATATAGATCCTGTTACTATAGCAAACGAGCGAATCGACAAAGTGTGTCACGCACGTATACTTGTATTCAGTAAACGGAAGACTTCGTGAATATAGTACGGCGGCTAGTTGAACCATAGGAATAAGGGCGAAGGTTACTAAGCAAAAGGTGTGAGGTAAATAAATAAAATGGCATAAAGATTAGTGGTTATCCAGTGAAGGCTGAACGGTGTGTGAGAGCAATTGGTATAAGCGCATGAAAGTAAACTGAGAAACCGTAAGGAAACGGAACTATATTGATATGGACGAGATGCGATTAAATGACAGCCGGAACCAGTATTGACCTGAGAGAAGAGACAGCAAGAAGATTGTTTGGTGTGGGATTGCGGTGAACCGCGCAAATATATCCCATGTATGTGTTCACCAATAACGAGAGGAAAGAATGAAAGGAATTTAAGAGAGTGAGGACCATATGCATTAAAAAAAAAATCATATAAATAAAGGTAATATGTTATTAAAATATTTTATGCATGTTTATTTTTATGGTTCAAGAAACCATTGTTTTTAATTCTTTGATATTATGTTATAAAACCTATAGTTTTAAACCAATTGTGTTTAAACCATAAATAAATGATTATTAAACTTGCTATCTATATATATATATAAGATGATATATATAATAATTATATATATATATTAATATTATATATTATATTATTATAATATATAGTATATATTTATATATATATAATAATAAAGTGTTTTTCTTTAAAAATATATTATTTATTTAATATATAGTTAAAATTATATAATACGATGTTTAGAAACATATTATATATTAAGATATATATTAATATATATATATTAAATAATATAATATATATATTATAATATATATATATAATTATAATTATATATATTATATATATATTAATTAATTATATATATATATATATATATAATATATATATATATATACGAATTAATGATTTTAGTATTATATAGCTCAATGAATATAAAATACCGCTATATATTTATTTAAATTAAATTTATATCAAAGTATATTCTCCTTAAATTCACAGACCACGTAAATAAATTATTTATAGATTCTTTATAACTAAATGTTTAAAATAAAAAATAAAAAATTTGCACTAACGCCCATATAATTATATTTAACCTATAATCATATATATAATTAAATTATTAATAATATGACTATTATATTATCTGTACCGTTTATATAATTACAAATATCTTTTATAAATATAATTGGAATAAAATAAATTCTCAATGTTTATCTCAGTCACTTTATTTAGGAGATCACGATTTTGAATTAAGAAACCTTTCAGTAATAAAAACGTAGATTCCGATGATAAACGTACACTATATTGTAAACGATTATACGTCTCATTATAACTCACTCAAGCCGAGGTGAGTAATAAATGATTCTAAATAGCGTATTAGAGTCATTTATTTAGTCTTTGATTACGATACGATCGCAAATTATATTATGTACGACGACTTTCCACGAGTAAATATTATGGGTATATACGTCGTATAATATGTCAATATTTTGATTTATTTTTTTTTAAATTAGTTACCTCTAAAACGTATATAAAATGGAATATAAGGGAGACTAAACTATAAAAAAATTTTATTTTTAAAATAAAAATATAAGTATAGTTATTAAAGAGAGTATCTGTATAAGAATT
>JABUQX010065419.1:50000-52581 GCA_015478945.1 Trachelipus rathkii | reverse complement strand
GCGCATGCGCATCTCTATTTTGGTATGCGCACGCGCATCTTTATTTTGGTATGCGCACGCGCATCTTTATTTTTGTATGGCATGCGCATGCGCATCTTTATTTTGGTATATTATATATATATATATATATTTAATATATATATATATATATATAATATATATTATATAATTATATTATATATATATATATATATAATATAATATATAACCATAGATTCAAATATTTGCTCTTCAAAAATAAAAATACCAGATGATATAAATATGTCATTTTTTGAAAAATATTTTTAAAAACAAATTACTTTTAATAATTATTTAAAATATTTTGCAAACTATTGAAACATGTCCATTACCACTTAAATTAATTGTTAGTATCATATACTAGCAAAATATATTAAAAAAAAGAAGAAGAAAAAAAAGACTGACGGAGTCAAAAACGTAACAGGTCCTATATATTTTTTGAAATCATGTCTGTCACTACTTAAATTCATTGTAGTATCAAATACTAGCAATATATTGAAAAAAATAAAAAAAAAAAAAATCAAAACCTGCTGAAGGAGTCGTAAAACATAACATGGTCCTATTATATATATATATATATAAATATATATAAAATATATATATATTTATATATATATATATATAATTATAATATATATATAGTATATATATATATAATATTATATATATATAGTATATAGTATATAGTATATAGTATATAGTATATAGTATATAGTATATAGTATATAGTATATAGTATATAGTATATAGTATATAGTATATAGTAAATTCTTTCCTTTTCGTAAAAAAAAAGTTTTTTTCGTAATTTTATATATCTAGTATGCGCCGCCGCCATCTCTATTTTGATATGCCCACAGCGCATCTTTATTTTGGTATGCGCACCGCCGCCATCTCTATTTTGTATGCGCACGCGGCATCTGCTATTTTTTGGTTAATGCGCAACGCGCATCTCTATTTGGTATGCGCATGCGGCATCTCTATTTGGTATGCGCATGCGCATCTTTATTTTTGGTATGCGCACGCGCATCTCTATTTTTTTGGTATGCGCATGCGCCATCTTTTAATTTTTGGTATGCGCAATGCGCATCTCTTGTTTTGTTGTGCGTCGCGCATCTCTATTTTAGTATGCGCATGCGCATCTTTTTATTATTGGCATACGCATGCGCATCTCTATTTTGGTATGCGCATGCGCATCTCTATTTTGGTATGCGCATGCGCATCTTTATTTTGGTATGCGCACGCGCAATCTCTATTTTGGTAATGCGCATGCGCATCTTTAATTTTGGTATGGCGCATGCGCATCTTTAACTTTGGCATGCGCCACGCGCAAATCTCTATTTTGGTAATGCCGCATGCGCCATCCTTTATTTTGGCATGCGAATGCGCAATCTCTATTTTGGTAAATGGCGCGGGCGCATCTCTATTTTGGTATGCGCATGCGCATCTTTATTTTGGTATGCGCACGCGCATCTCTATTTTGGTATGCGCATGCGCATCTTTATTTTGGTATGCGCACGCGCATCTTTATTTTGGTATGCGCACGCGCATCTTTATTTTGGTATGCGCACGCGCATCTCTATTTTGGTATGCGCATGCGCATCTCTATTTTGGTATGCGCATGCGCATCTTTATTTTGGTATGCGCACGCGCATCTTTATTTTGGTATGCGCACGCGCATCTTTATTTTGGTATGCGCACGCGCATCTCTGTTTTGGTATGCGCATGCGCATCTTTATTTTGGTATGCGCACGCGCATCTCTATTTGGTATGCGCATGCGCATCTCTATTTTGGTATGCGCATGCGCATATTTATTTTGGTATGCGCAAGCGCATCTCTGTTTTGGTGTGCGCTGGGCATGCGCATCTCTATTTTTATATATATATATATATATATATATATATTATATATATATATATATATATAATATATATATATATATATATATATATATATATATATATATATATATATATATATATATATATATATATATATATATATATATATATATATATATATATATATATATATATATATGCAAATATTTCTTTTTTTTTTTAAAATATTTAATATAAAAGTGATTTTTAAATAATTATTTAAAATATTTCGAACTTTTGAATCATGTCCATTACCACTTAAATTCATTGTTAGTATCATATACTAGCAATATATTAAAAAAAGAAGAAGAAAAAAAAAAAGACTGAGGGAGTCATAAAACAAAATAGGTCCTATATATTTTTGAATCATGTCTGTACCACTTAAATTTATTATTAGTATCATATACTAGCAAATATATTTGAAAAAAAAAAAAAAAAAAAATCAAAACTGAAGGAGTCGTAAAACATAACAGGTCCTATATATATATATATTTCAAGTATTATATATATATATATATAATATATATATGTATTACCATATATATATTTTTATATATTATAATTATTTATATAAATTTATTTTATTATATTTATATATATCTATATTATTAATATAATAATTATAAAAGTATATATATATATATATATATTATATATATATAATATAATAGGCGAGATTTGGTGA
>JABUQX010065419.1:22500-30000 GCA_015478945.1 Trachelipus rathkii | reverse complement strand
CAAAACCGACTATCTACATAAATGTAACGATTTACTATCTGATAACAACACATATTCCCTCCTCACTAAAAATCCCTTAAAAACTTCTCAAATTAACTTTAACCATAAACTAAAAAACATTCTTTCGGAACATGTTCACCTGCACAATGATTTAAAAGCCACCTTCCCTTGCCTTTCCAAATTCTATGGAATCCCTAAAACCCATAAACCTAATACCCCTCTCCGCCCTATCATCTCTAACATAGATTCTGTCCCCTATAAATTATCCAAATGGCTAGCTAAACAACTCTCCCCTCTTGTTGGACACATCTCATCATCACACATTACCAATTCTGAAGATTTCATCATCAAAACCAAAAACATCAACCCACACTCCCACTCTCTTGTAAGTTTTGATGTAACTTCACTCTTCACCTCCGTACCTGTCCCTTTAACCCTTTCACTCCTATCACGTTTTATTGATGAAAACAATTTCATATTACCATTTCCCTTTGACACTTTAAAACAATTAATCCTACTTACCCTAGAACACAACTTTTTCGAATTTAATAACACTTTTCTGAAACAAAATTCCGGTCTTAGTATGGGTTCTCCCCTTTCTCCTGTCCTAAGTAATATTTTCATGGAACTTCTTGAAATTTATCATATATTCCCTAACCACATTCTCACTAATGTTACTTGGTACAGATATGTGGATGACATTTTTGCATCTATTCCTTCCAACATTAATCCACATAATATACTTGATTTCCTCAACACTATTAACCCTAACATTAAATTCACTATTGAAACTTCTAAAAATAATTCCCTATCATTCCTTGATGTTCTTATAACCTGGTCCAATAATCTCTCTACCCTCCAATTCTCTGTTTACCGCAAACCTACTTACAACCCAAGTTACATACATTGGTTTTCATCACATTCAACCAACACAAAAATAGGAACACTTTCTTCCTTATTTCTCAGAGCTCTAAGAATATGCTCTCCCTCTTTTCTACAAACTGAAATTAATTACCTTTTCTCTATTTTTAACAAACTTTCTTACCCTCATTTCATTATACAACGTGCCCTTAAACAAGCAAAAAAAATCCTTTTATCAACCTCACAATTATAACCCCTCTAATAACAACTCTTTCTTACCCATACCTAACATTCCTCTTAAATAATTAAAATACATCTTACTCAATAATATTAAACTCACCTCTTCAGGAAATTTACCCTTTAAAGCTATTCTTAGACCCAACATAAATCGACCCACTAACATACCCCAATGTGTTTATAAAATCCTTTGCCTTCATTGTAACTCCTTATACATCGGAGAAACACATGACTTTAATCATAGACTGTACCAACACAAACATGACCTGACCAATCGACACTACATTCCTGCCTCTCACATTACGATGTGCCAGACAATACACCATACTATTTAACATTAAATAACAATGACCCCTTCTCATACATCAAAAGATTTACACCGAGAAAATTACTTATCCTACTACAGTCCTTAACACAATAATTATAATAGACAAAAAGGTGAAATCAATATCAATCCCACTCTAAATAACATTTTGAACTCCACTAATTTCTATAAAAATCTTAAATCTAAAATATAAATTACTTTTTAGATTTCTATTGTTAATATTAAATTTAATTTTAATCTTACAACAACCAGCACCTGATGAGGTTTCAGAAAAGAAACGAAAATTTGTACTTAAGTAAATTATTAAATAGTGACTTTCCTTCTAAATTATTAACAAGATTCTATATAAAGGCTTCTATTACACACCTAATCCTTTAGCGATCATTGCTGAATATGTACAATACATTCAATATGCCTGATATCAACTTAGGAGATCTTAACTACGGACTTAGGAAAAAATTCCTCAAATATATATATCAAATATATATATATATATTATATATATATATATTATATAATATAGTATATATATATATATATATATATATATATATTATTATTATATATATATATATACTATATATATATCTATATCTTATATATAATATATTATTGTAGTTTAGAATATATTTGATAGTACTTACTTTTCTTTTGTGTTGTCCTTCTTCGTTACTTTCAATTCTCCTTTCTTACTCAACTATTCTATTTTAGGTTCTATATCCAACTACGATGAATGTTTTTATTGCGTGACCTGAAGATTCTTTCTTCGACGACTTACACCAGCTAATGGTGGGGAGGCTAATAGGTTCCTCTTTCACCTCTGTGGAATTCATCGGCGGGATGCCGCTTAAAGTCTTTAGATATCAGCTACCTAATATTAAACCAACACAATGACGAATAAACTATTTTCAAGAGAGGACTTTCACCTCTGAATATTATCAGTTGTATAGAGGCTTTCACTCTATTTGCGTTACTTTTTTAGGAGAGGTTTCACTCCTGATTTTTGTAGTTTGGCAAACACAGTCGTATTGAAAAGTAATGGAAGGTAAAGAGGAATGAATTATAAGCACATTAAATGATCTATATTAAAAGTCACAGTACAAAATATAATCATAGAAAAATAACGACAATTTCAACTAAATACCCATTCACACATACCCACATCTCTACCATCCATCCATATAATTCAAATTCCAATAAAAGGTGAAACATCGAATACAAAGATAAACATAAAAAAGACCTAGAACATAAGAATAAACATTTTCTAATTATTTCATAACATTTATTATTAATTAGATAATTATTAATTATTGTTATTATTATAAACCTTGATCAGTAATTATTATTATTATTATTATATTTTATTATTATTATTATTAATTATTATTATTAATTATTATTATTATTTTATTATATTATATTATTATTATTAAATTATTTTATTTATTATTATTATTATTATGTATTATTATTATATATGGATTATAACTCCGCCATTTCTTAAGGTTCATTTTGGCACTGATTTGAGGAGGCGTCTGGTGAGAGATCCACATTTTCACTTTATTGTTCATCGGACAAATAGGAATATGTTTCACTTCATAAAAATCCTCTAGGATCATTTATTTCATTCCACTCACATCATATAAGCTGGAAAAGTTTAAGAATGAATTTTTTGTCTAATAATAAAATGATTTAATCATATATAATATTATATATATATATTATATATATAATATATATATATATATATATATATATATACAATAGTATATATATGTAAAATCAACATATATATACTTATTTTACATATATATATGTTTAAAATTATACGCCTATCGCGTGCGTTAATTTCTTTCTTTAGATTTTATTTTATTTACGTTAATATTTAAAAATTCTCTATAAAATAATTTCACTTTAATTATACTAAGAGGCACGAACTGCACCAGTGAATTGCAAAGACGGAATGAGGAGTGCCCAAGCTCCTTCGTATGCTCGGACCTGTGGCTGTTGCATAGGATACGCAATAACTACGGGGTGAGGTACAGACCATTTAGGGACTTCCGCCTTTGTGGTATACTTGTGGAAGGAGGTGAGGAAATAGAGAGAAAAGAACAGGATCGAGCCTGTATGTTTCTTATGCCTGTTTGGCGTTGTTCAACCAGTGGGCGATCGTGAGAAAGAAATTACTTTTGGTTAAGAAATTTAAGGTATGCAGCCAGACGGCGCCATACTCTAAAGCTCTTCCTGCAATGGTTTTTTCCATTGACTCATATGTGCCAAGCAACATATCGATTCACGATACTGTCCCCTCCGCCGAGAATGAGAAATGGGTTATTATGGAAAAAACCATTTGGTTATTCTCAAGAGACAATTCATGAAGAAATGAATGAAAATATTGGACCTAGAAAAGAAAAAGTTCTGAATCAAAACCTCTTACTAGGTGTCACAGAAAAGTGAATAATGAAAGTTTCTATCTTAGGTTCCAAGGGAATTCCTCTCCTAACGAAAGTATTCTGGAAAGTAAGTTTATAGAAAAATGAATAGTCTAAAAAAAAAAAAAAAAAAAAAACATTTTGTTTTTAAAAAAACTTACATAACATAAAAATAAAAATAAAATAAAAAAAAAAAAACGTTTTTCACACCCTAAATTGTATTCATATTTAAATGTAACCTAATCTAAATGTTTTATAAATCATATTGTATTTTTTTATATAGTAGATAAATTTCTTTCAGTCTCCGATAAGCCATGTGGCTTCCTTAACCTGTCTCTATTTTTATATTTTAATAATTTATAGTATTCAATAACTATACATGGTATACAAGTAATAGGTTACTATATAATATATATATATATATATATATATATATATATATATATATTATATATATATAATATATTTATATATATGATATATTAATATATATATATAATATATATATATATATATATATATATATATAATATACGAAGAGAGAGAGACGAGAGAGAGAGAGAGGAGAGAGGTTTATATATATATTATAATATATATATAATATATATTATATATATATATATATATATATATATTTTTATTATATATATATATATACTATATATATATATATAATTATATATATATATATATATTTGGTTATTTGGGTGTCGCGGGGTTTCCTCCGCAACTCCTTACGGGGTATGAAAACGTCCCCCCTCTCTGTTCCCCGTCGGCTGAGCTCCCTAATTTACCGTGTACACATTTACAAATAATACTATATATATAGTATATATATATATATATTATATATATATATATATATATAATATCTATAATATATATATATATATATATATATATATATATATATATATATATTATATAATATATATTACCGATCGCCACAACCTCATGGGCTGGGCCCTTCTCAAGGAGGGGGCGAAAATAAAACATGGAAAAAAAAACCCACACAATCCCCAGTCTAACGCAAAAGTTTCTCAGGTGAGCGCAGACGTTGGCTTTAAAGAGAGGAAGATTAATATAGTTGAAAAAAATAGAAGAAGCAAGGAGTTCCACAGAACAGAAATAGCTGGAAAGAAAGAGGCACAACAACGAACAAGTCTGTGGTTACACAATACTCCACGCAGAATCGTGCGAGAGCAAAGCACCCCTTGTGCTACGAGGGCGACGCAAGGGTTGGAGGAATGCGAGAGGTCAACTCCCCGAAATCTGCACCGCCGTAGTACCTCTGGAAAAGGGATAGTGCGCCAACGTCACGTCGCCGAGATAGAGGGTCAAGAGAGTTTGAAATAGGGGAGCATGTTTATTAGTCTTTAGCTTTAAGTTTAACGCCTATTCATTAGAAGGGTGGAGCGGAGCCCCCTAATGTGAGAACATCAGTACTCCATACAAGGGCGAATAGGCCTTATATAACTGGAGTAACTGTGCAGAGGAAAAAAATTCCCGGGGAAACCCCCTGAACAGAAATCTCAGCTTCTTTGAGGCAACCTTAGCAACCATTGAAATATGAGGTTTCCAGATAATTTTATGCTTGCTGTATGTTAAGACTAAGAATGTTTATTTTTTATTGCCGAGTGAGAGGAAAGAAACGTCGAAGGAAATTAGGAAAGGGAACGGAGGTGTTTTTTGAGAGGGAGATATGGAGAAGTTGAGTTTTTATAAAGTTGAATTTTAGAAAGTTGCGGTGACCCCACCGGGAAATCACATCCAGATCGGCAAGAATAGAATCGGAAAGCTGAAGATAATATTCAACTCTAGAACAAAGGGGAGCAGATGAAATGAGTTGGAAGAATGGAGAGTTGAAGTCATCGCAATAAGAGTGGAAAAGAGTTTGGAAGTAACAGCTGAGGAGATCGTTGATGAAAGTAGGAATAAAGTTGGAGATAGAACAGAACCTTGCGGAACAACCACAGTTTAACAGGAAGGAAGGAAGAGGACGCTCATCATCAAGTGCTGATATGGGAGCGATCAGAGACAAAACAGAAGGTTAAGCAAAGAGAAGGGAAAACCCAAAGGAAGGGAGCTTAGAGAGCAGTGACGCGTGCCAAAGATCCGCGCGTCAAATACCTTGGATATGTCAAGCGCCACCACAAGACACCCCAAGTCCCTAAGGGCAGAAGATCATAAATCAGTTAGATAGGAAAGAATGTCACCAATTAATCTCGAAAGACGAAAACTGATGGAAAAGAACTTCATGAGAATCCAAGTGAACCAGGAAATGAGAGTTAAGAAGAGTTTCATAGATTTAGATTAGAATACGGTGAGAGCTATATGGGCGATAGTTAGAAGGATAGAGCGGTACCTTTTTGGGGATGCGGTTGGCCATATGGCGCTTCCCAGCATTGAGGAAAAGTAATAGTAGTTAGACATAGAGACGTATGAGTTGAACGAGTGCCAGCTCGAAGCAACAATTTCTCAAAACACGGGGAGGATTGCCAATTGGGCCTACCCTTCTTGATGTTCATGGAACTCAGGTTCCATGCACACGATCATGTGTAATCAGTAAAGACATGGGAAACCTGAAGAGGAAAGAAGGAGTAGGAAGGAGGATGCTCAGAATCGTCCAGGTAGAATGTAGATAAAAAAGGATGGGCCGAAGAGAATGCCTTATTAGAAGGAGGTTAGAACAGAACCGTTAGAGCGACATAAGGGGAGAACAGGCAGACTTACAATAAGTTGTTTAGAGAATGTTTTTTGGCAAGGGGACAGAAATTTTTATCAGTAGGAGAACCAAGCAGGTTGTCGCAATTTCTTTTAGTGAAAGTACGCTTAGCCTGACGAATAATATCCCTGCAACGATTCCGAGAAGAATGAAAATTTAGTAAAGAGTGATAGGAGAACAGGAGAAGTTTTTCCATGCCCGATACGCAATTTCTCTCTCCTGAATGGCGCGAGAAGAAGCTCCCATCGAACGCAATGGATTTTGGGGAGGAAAGATTCAGTTTGACCAAATGGAAATGAACCTGCTCATCCCATCAGTGAATTTACTCCGCCCACCTTTTCCAGCGGTGACCGAGGCATCCCTCGAGTCAAAGCAGGATTCATTCCAGGAGTAGTTAGCCAAAAAAAAAACGCAATGTAGCCCAATTAACCCGATTAAAGTGGCAGAAATTACGTAGGAATGGTAATAATAATAAAAGTCAATTATAAGTTAAGAGCCTATAAGAATTGTTGGTCAGAGTTACCAATAGGAGGAAAAATGGTGCATTATAATCGAAGAAGGAGTAGTGGTAAAAATAAGTCAAGCGTAAAATTCAGAGAATTGTTAGACCGATCTGGAATATGTGTAGGTTCCTTAATAAACTGTTCCAGATCGTTGAGAATACTGAATGTTTTTACCTCCTCCCCTCCTGCATCAGTGTGAGAGGGCGCCAACCACTCAGTGTGGTGTACGTTGAAATCCCTAAATAAGGCAGCTCAGCATTTGGATGGGAGGAAAGGTTAACAGTCTCATGAGAGTAGTAAAGATAAGTCAAAAAGAACGTGAAGAATCTGTTCATTAGGGAGTAGTAGCAGAAAACACAAGATAATGATAGAGTAGGGACGAAAGATTTTAGGCCACACGAACTCGAAGTTAGGACC
>JABUQX010065419.1:7500-15000 GCA_015478945.1 Trachelipus rathkii | reverse complement strand
AATGAACAGCGAAAAAGACATGGAAAACAATATGAAGGCATATATCCCCTTCATAGACTTGAAGAAAACATTTGATTCTGTACCCAGAGAAGAAGCCGTGGAGAGTTCCGGGCAGAGGGATTATGAAGTTGGAGGCAGACTGATAAAAGGGCAGTAAGAAGTACATACGTGAATATCATAAGTAAAGTAGAACAGGATATAAAACGAGAAATGGTTGAGGTTAAAAACTGGAGTAAGCAGGTAGTTGCTGTTGCCGATACTGTTAATACATATTTGGACCACAGTCATAAGAGGTGTAAAAAAGAGTTTAGAAGAGATTGACGGTTCTCCCGCTATATGCAGATGATTTGGCGTATTGCTGGAGTGGAGATGTTGAACGGTTTAAGCACAAAGTGCTGTGTTTCGCAGAAAAGTTGGAAGAAACCAGAGTGAATATGAATGTGGAGAAAACAGAAATCAATGGGTAGTAAGCAGGATGAGGAGGAGAGTTGATAGTGGAGGTAGACGGTAGAAAGATTAAAAATGTGGATAGAAATAAATATCTAGGAACACTTGGTAAGAGGAAAAGGGGTGTGCAAAGGAATTACGAGTAGGATTGAGCAGTATGGCAGAACTGTAAGAGCAGTATACCATCCTGAAAGATAAATATGATGAACAAAGAGGTGAAGAGAACAATATACGAGGGAGTTTTGACGCCGATACTGTTGTATGGGTAAGACATGGAGCATGACATTAGAGAGGAGAGTAGGAATTCAGACAGCGGAGAGAAAGTGTTTGAGAGGACTGTGATTGGAAGACGAGAAAGAAGAGAGGTTGAGAACGAGACATGAGGGAGAGCGTGATGTGAAACTCATGAGAATTAAAGTGACGCAGCCACACTGAGATGGTGAGGACCCTGGAAGAGTATTGCCAGGGAGAGAAGTTGCCAGCAGACGTGGACGTGGAACCGGAGGAGTAGAGACCGAGGGAAAGACGCGGAAAGGACTTGGAAGAGACCACAGTAGAGAAGTCATTGAGAAAAGACACCAGATGCCTAGCAATGGATGAGCTGATGAAGGATGGGATCCTGATGGAAGTAGAACAAGATGGAACCGGAGGTTGGCCCCACTAACTGGCTCGTAAGCAAATGACATGCGGAGAGAACGTAAGATGTAAGATATATTATAATATATATATATATATATATTATAATATATATATAATTATTATATATATATATTAGTATAATATATATATATATATATATATATATATATATATATATATATAATCATATCATGTCATGTCCATTACCTAATATAATATAATATAAATATATATATATATATATATAATATATATATATATTATACTATTATATACTATAATAGATATATATATATATATATCGTATAATATATATATAATATATATATATATATATATATATAATATATAATATTATATATAGATATAATATATAATAAATATAAATTATATATATATACTATCATAATATATATAAATATATATATATATATATATATATATATATATATATATATTAGTATATATATATATAATATATAATATAGATAATTGTTTAATTCAAACCTCAAAGAGTAGACATTCCGCATCCGCATCGCCATCCGCATGCCTCATCTACTTTAAGATCCGCATCCGCATCCTCATCATCTTTAAGATCCGCATCCGCATTCCGCATCCGCAAACAGTCAAATTTTGACATCCGGTCCATCACTAAATATATAATATAGTATATATATATATAATATTATATAATATATAATATATAATAATATTATAATAATATATATATATAAATATTATAATATAATATACATTATATATATATGTGTGTTTGTGTGTTGTGTGTGTGTGTGGTGTGTGTGGTTGTGTGTGGTGTTGGTGTGTGTGTGTTGTGTTGTCGTGATGTGGGAAGGGCTCACTTGATAAAAGCCGCGACTTGAAATTCTACTCGATTCCCTTTTTTAATATTAGATTGGTGGCAACTCTTATTTCTCTGTGTCAAAAAAATAGTTCCTTTTCCTATATGGATAGGCAACTTCATTATGCCGACCGACTCAATTACAGTCATTTTTTTTTAAAAGATAATCCCAATTTTAAAAATTACATTAAGCAAGAATAATTAAAGATATTATTAATAATTAATATAAGAATAATAATTACAACTAATCAATTAATTTATAATAACGTGATCATCTCTTATACAGACTTATTTAATTCATAATTTCATTTAGAATCATTGACTCATTCTTCCAACGAGAGTCTGCCATACTCGCTTGAATCAGACTCCTTCTAGGCTAATAGCTAATTTGCCTCGGCAGACAAGTAGTTTTATATATTCATGCATTAGTGAGAATGTTTCTTGTGTGGAGTTGGTTAGTAATAATAAGCTTTTCATATTATTTGTTAAATATTAATTTATACTGATTTTTGAGCTTTTTAATAAAACTGAGCTCTTAGTTTTATAAATACGGGGATAATGAATTCGTATTCGATTTAAGTTTCATTAAAAATTAAAAAAAAAATTTTCCATTTTTTTTAGGCATTATATCTATATGTTATATATATATATATAGTATTATATATAATATATATATAATATATATATATATATATATATATATACTATATAAATATATATTAGATATATATAATTATATATATATATATATATATATAATATAAGATATATATATATATATATATAGACATATATATAATAATATTTATATATATATATATATATATATATATATATATATAATATATATATATATATATATATAATAATATAATATATATATTATATATTATATATATATATATATAATATTATATATATATATATATATTATATATATATATATACTGTATATATATAAATACATATATATATATATATATATATATATTATATATATATATATAATATATATATTATACATATATATATATATATATATATAATATATATAAATATATATATATATAAATATATATATATATATATAATATATATATATATATTATATATAATATATTATATATATATATAATATATAATTATATATATAGGAGTGCCTACTCAAGAAATTTTTGACCACGGAGCCGACACTGATATATATATTATATATATAGATATATTATATATTATATATAATATATATATATAATATATAAATATTATATATATATATAGTATATATATGACGTCTTACGTCTTCCCTCAGGGAGGCCTACGGCCTGTCAACGGAGACAACATCGATTTCCACGCAGTCCTTTCCAGAAGTACACCATCCTCCATCAGCTGGCGCATCGCGGGCAGTCCATGTCTTCTCAGGGCTCTCTCCACGCAATTTTCCATCTTACCCTCGGTCTTTCCTCTCGGCCTTACTCCCTCCACTCTCCACCACCACCTTCTGCGACTCGTTCTCCCGCATCGCTTACTATATGCCCCCCCATCTCAGTCTCGCTCCGAATCTACCCTGTTCAACACAGGCACCACACCAATTCTCTCTACTGACCCATCGGTGGGTTCTAACATGCGTTATCTCTCTCGTCTTTCCCCACTTATCGTCCTCAACCACCTTTCATTTCAGCAGCTCGATCCTTTCCTCTCTGTTGTAATGCTCAAGTTCTGCGCATATTTGTCAATGTGGTACCAGTATGTCTATCAAAATTAATCTCTTCCTTTATACCACACCGATCCTTCATAATGGATATAACGCTCTCATTGTTCTTCCGTATTTTCATTCTTGCCTTCCACTTTCCCGTACACATCCTCCTTGCTGTAAATTACGCACCCAGGTAAACAATAGTGTTCCACATTCTCAATCTGTTCATCATCAATGACGATCTCCACCTCTCCCTCCTCCTCTCTACCCACTCTCCATTATCACGTCTTTTCTGTATTCATCTCTAAACCAATCTCCTTCAAATTTCTGTCAAAGCTTCCATAAGTCATCTCAATACTCCCTTCCTCCCACGCCAAGCATTGCCAAATCATCCGCATTACACCATGATATCACCATTCCAATTCGGTAATTCCTCTTAACCTTTCTGGATATACTACACAAGTAAGCTATAAAGAGTAAGGGAGACAGGACACTACCCTGTCTGACTCCCGTCCCCACCTCAAACCATTTCTCATTCTGACATCCAGTTCTCACATTACACTCACAAACGCTATACAAGCTTTTTATTGCTCTCCTCAGTCTTTCCTCCACTCCGTACACTTCCCCCAACATCCTCCAAAGTCTGGCTCTGGGTACCGAGTCAAAAGCCTTTCTTAGGTCCAAGAAGGCTATATATGCTGTTTTATTAAATTCCCAGCTCTTCTCCAACACTATTCTTAAAGCAAACAACAGATCCGAAGTACTCCTGCCCTTCCTGTACCCATACTGCTCCTCTCCCAACTGTGTCTCTATCACTCCTCTTAATCTTCTTTCTAAAATCCTTTCGTACACTTTCGCTATATGATCCAATAAAGCTATTCCTCTATAGTTTCCACAATCTCCAGTATCACCTTTTCCCTTATAAATGGGCAAAACAACTATTCTCCCCCATCTACTGGGAACTACACCTTCCATCCAACATTTATTAAAAAGTTCCACTATTTTCTTCTTCAATTCTTCTCCTCCTTCCCTTATCAACTCTATCGCAATACCATCTTCGCCCGGCGCTTTTCCTTTCTTCATTTTTGACAAAGCCTCCTCATATTCTCCCATCGTTATCGGATTCACCCCTTCCATCTCCTCTCCCACATATTGCTCCTCTTCCACATTCTTCCCCTCTTCTACATTTAGGAGTTCTCCAAAATATTCAGTCCACCTCTCATTTACCTCTTCCTGTGCTGTAAGTACCTCCCCTTCTTTATTTTTGATACTATAAAGCTTTTTCTTTGATTTTTTATATGTTTTTGCCAGCTTGAAAATCTTCTTCTTTCCTCCCTCTGCATCCTCTCCCAATTCTTCTGCCATCCTTTCCGCCATCAGCCTTTTTGCCTCTCTCTTCACTATCTCTGCTCTGTTTCTTACTATCACATATCAGCTTTTCTCTGTTCTGTTCTTCCTCTCAACCACCTTCTCATTTTCTTGTTCTTTTCACCTTCACCTGCTCTTTTCATCTTCATCTCACCACCATAGGTTTCTTCCTCTTCCTCCATACCACTTTCACACCCAGCGTTCTTCCGCCGGTTTCACGAATATTTCTGCCAAATTCATGTTGGTTCGCTCCACATTCGTCAACTTTTATTTATTTTCTCCACATTACTCCTCTCTCTTACCTTCCTCTTTCAGGGCTTCAACTTTAATCACTCCTCTTTTCTCCAACCTTGCACTTTGTGTTCCTTGTACCCTCAGCGGCAGACACCAATCTATGATTCGAGTTCAAACTGACTCCAGGGAAGCACTTTAACATCCTGCCACTTTCCTGTAAATCCGACACTATGAAATAATCTATAATGGATTTTGTCAAAAAAACTTTTCGGTGTCTTTGATTTCCATCTATATCTCTCGTGATCTTATGAGAGTTCTCTGTTGTTGAAAAACCATCATAATTTTTAAATTCTTCTCAGCATATATCTATACCTCTCTCCCTAAGCGGTTTCCTCCGTTTATAACAACGCATCACGTGACGACAACAGCACCAATATCCATCTCCACACCTCCCATTCCCCATTCTCCACTTCCAAACAACTCTACGGCCAAACATACAAACTCCCCGCCAATCCAGATAGAATCTGAACAGAGACACCCACCAAATGTTGTCTACGCCAACACCGCACAACATAATCCACCACCCACACCCTCCCACCGCAACATCCATGAACCCTCTCCTTCTCCTCCTCTGGATGCCCTGTTGTGGAGCAATATACCTGATACAATCGGTATTTTTTCCTCTTGATTTTAAAGGTACTCATAATCAATCTCTCGTTTACCCCTCTCACTTCCTGTATGAAAGGTGCAATCTTTGGTCCAAAAATGAAACCTACACCATGTTTCTTTATTCCTACGTCGACTCCTCTGTAAGCTAACACGTATCCTCCGCCCAAATCTTTGCCACTTTTTTCACCCTCCACTCTCATCTCCGAAACATCCCCACCACATCTATAGTCTAGCCTTCATCATTCTCACCTATCTCCTCCTGTCACACTTTCAACAATCTACCTACCACGTAGCACCACATCCTAATGCTACGGACCTTAAAGCAACTCGCTTCTTTCACAAAGCATCACACAACAATCAAATTCCTACTCCCATATCTCTTTCGATTTCCTAACCCTCCCAATCACCATGCACCCTTCCTGAACGTCGCTCTCGCAGGCTAAGTTTCCACGGTTGCAAAGAACCAATTCTTCACAGGCAAGCTTGGCTTGCCCTAGGCACTATACCTGCCTACGAGCCCAATTTCTCCCGCCCTGCGAGCAACCTGAACACAGCTTCTAGACACACTATTATACGAATTGCCCAGGGTGGCCACCGACGAGGACGAGGAAGGTCTTCAGCCACACGGAACATATCTGCATCACAGGTACCCCCACCCTAAGCCCCACTAACATATACCTTATAACACCATACATATACTAATATAGTAATATATCCTAGGACACTACAACTACAGCACAACTAACAACACAAACTACCAATCTACATACTACGACACAACATACTATATATACATATCTACACTCACACTACAAAATACTAGTACACACCAAAAAAAGCACTATAATATACTAACCATATAAGACTCCATAATATGCTAATACTACAACCTCATAACCTATAGTATATATGAATTCTACAACATATAATAATAATACATATAACCTCCAGACCTCCTAACCCAATCACCTACAACCACCCTCATCCAACCCGTCACCTATAGATATATAATATATCATATAATATATATATTATATATATAATATATATCATATAGCCAGTCTCCCGAAAAGCATTCTGCATTAACTAAAATACTATAACAAGCTACACGGAAAACTAAAATAACATTTTTGATTCTGATGGTTTAGCAAGCAACTTTCCATTCGACTTTGAAAGCATAAAAAAAAAAAAATTTATTCTAATATTTATTAATAACACCTTAAATATAGTTTCAATCTTTGTTCTGGAAGCGTAAGCTCTCATCAACGTTCGCAGCGTACCTCTCATCAACCTTCCATTCGGCAGAGGCTAGAGGAAGCGTTGCCTTTAATATTGTTTTATGATATCGCTGAGAGAATTGTTAATTTTTATTTTTATTTTCCTTTTATAGGGGGTCGAGCCGACGGAGGGACAGAGGGGACGAAGTCCCCCTCGTCGTCCCGCAGTTAGGCCGAGAAACCCCGACTATGTCCATATTTGTGATTTACTCTTGGGATATCTTTTTAGTTAAAAAAAAATCACCTTTGGCATCTTTGACTTCACTCAAAGTGATGAGTCCTCGTTCTTCTTAATTCTTTTTCTCTTATCGTAC
>JABUQX010065418.1:20000-25894 GCA_015478945.1 Trachelipus rathkii | reverse complement strand
GCTTTGGGGGAGATTTTCTTTTCGTTTTGGGGGTTTGAGAATGTTTTTAAGGTGATGTTATTTGATGGAATGAGGGTAATATTTTTTGGTAATATTTGTTTTAACGAATATAATGGTAATTGAGGAATTGGTAAAAAGGAGGTGTTGCTATTTTTCGGGGGAAATGTGCTATAGTACCTCTTTTTTTGCTTTTGTTAAATGCTTTTGTGATGAAAAACTCAGGATAGTAAAGTGATTTGAAAGGTTAATTTGTGGAGTATTAGTTTCTTGTGCTAGAAGAGGGGGAGAGCATATACGAAAGGCACGGAGAAATAGAGATGACAGAACAGCTAATTTTGTGTTTGGGGAATGATTAGATAGCCAATGTATATAGTTTGGTGCGAATGTTGGTTTTCTATATATAGTAAATTGCAAGTGATTGTTATTCCATGTGATTAAGGTATCGAGGAAGGGGATAGAGTTGTTGGAAGGCATTTCTATCGTATTCTGAACTGAAGGATGAATAGAGTTAATATAGTTTAGGACATCATTAGGGTTGGTGTTGTGAGGGAGGAGACAAAATGTCATTACAATTAATCCATAAACTATTGTTTAATAAAGGGTGGGGTAAAATATGATAAAATTCTGTTAGTTCCATATATATGTTACTGAGTATGGGATACAGTGGGGATCCCATACTCAGTAACAAATATTTGTTTATAATATTTGCCATTAAAATGAAAGAAGTTATGTTGTAATGAGAGATTAATTGAGCTGTTTTAATATATGAAACTGGAAGGCCAATCTCTCATTACAACATAACTTCTTTCATTTAATGGCAAATATTACAAACAAACTTTCGGCCTGAGTATGGGATCCCCACTGTCTCCCATACTCAGTAACATATATATATGGAACTAACAGAATTTTATCATATTTTACCCCACCCTTTATTAAACAATAGTTTATGGATTAGATATGTAGATGACATTTTTGTCTCCCTCCCTCACAACACCAACCCTAATGATGTCCTAAACTATATTAACTCTATCATCCTTCAGTTCAGTATACGATAGAAATGCCTTCCAATAACTCTATCCCCTTCCTCGATACCTTAATCACATGGAATAACAATTACTTGCAATTTACTATATATAGAAAACCAACATTTGCACCAAACTATATACATTGGCTATCTAATCATTCCCCAAACACAAAATTAGCTGTTTTGTCATCTCTTTTTCTCCGTGCCTTTCGTATATGCTCTCCCCCCTCTTCTAGCACAAGAAACCTAAATACATCCACAATACTTTCAAATCACTTACTATCTTGAGTTTTTCATCACAAAAGCATTTTTTCCCCGAAAAAATAGCAACACCTCCTTTTTTACCAATTCGCTCAATTACCATTATATCGTTTAAAACAAAATATTACCAAAAAATACTTACCCTCAGTTCCATCAATAACGATGACCTTTAAAAAACATTCTCAAACCCCCAAAATGAAAAGAAAATCTCCCCAAAGCTGTATATATCACATCCCCTGCAATACTTGCAATAAAACATATATAGGTGAAACCATAGATTTGCAAAGAAGAAAAAAATCAACATACAGATGACCTGCACAAGGACAGCATAAATTCAGCCTTAACAAGTCATAGGCGTAACACAGGCCACTCTATCAATATCAAAAATATAAAGATGATCAGAAAATATCAGATCACACGAACCATCGCAAAGATCATGCGAATCCTTTTGCATTATAATAGTAAACACGTACAATAAGCATTCTCGATTGAAGTTAAGGATAGATTATTATAACAAAATGAATATCTGAAAAACATCAAAATATTTCAACAAAACCATGAAGAAAATAGCAGACCAATTGAAACACACTTGAACTGATGAAGATCAAGAAAGAAATCCAGTCCCTTAGTCTGAAGAGGTCTCGCGTGTCGGGACGAAAAAATTAGCTTTCCTTTTTAAAATTATTTCATATTTTTTTAAAAAAAAGTTGTCTTAACAATGTTTTAATTTTGTGTACATTTAGTAATAAAATGAAAAGTGAGCAGTAAAGCATAATACTAAAAAAGAATCCAAGGGCCTCCTCTCTAAGGTAAATATATCACTACGACAAAGTAGTTATTATTATTATATAATTATTATATATATATATATATATATATATATATATATATTAATAATATTATTAATATATATATAATAGTAATATATATAGATATATATATATATAAGATATGATATATATATATATATAATAATATATATATATATATATTTATATACTATATATATATATATAAATATATATATTATATAATATATATATATATATAATATTATATATATATATATTATATATATAATATATATATATATTATATAATATATAATATATATTATATATATATATATATATATAATATATATATACTATATAATATATATATATATATATAGTATACATAATAATATATATATATATATATATATATATATATATATATTTAATTATATATATATATATATATATATATATATATATATATATATAATATACTATATATATAATATAAATATATACATATATATATAATATATATGATATATATATAATATATATATATATAATATATTATATATATATATATAATATATATATATATAATATAAATTTATTTTTATATAAAAATATTTATTTTATATATATATATATAAAATATATGTTTATATAATATATATTTTATATATTTAACACAACTTATTCTTCTAGAAAATCAATTATTTTCTAAAAATTTCTTTCGAAAATATTTATTTAATTGAATTAATTAAATGTATTCCTTTTTTATAATTTAAATTATTAATTAATTGAAATTATATTTAATTTTCATCCTAAGTTTTAAGACTTTCAGTGTTTTTGACTTACATTTCTAATTTTAGCTAACCCGGCCCCGGCCCCGGCCCCGCCCCGGCCCGGCCCCGGCCCCGGCCCGCAGCCCCGGCTAAATTAGAGCAGCCCCGGCCGGCCCCGGCCCCGGCCCCGGCCCCGGCCCCGGCCCCGGCCCCGGCCCCGGCCCCGGCCCCGGCAAAATTCCCGCCCCGGTCGGTCCCTAGTTACAACACAAGCGGAATTATTTGTATGTTCGATTTTCCACTTTCATTACTTTCATCACTTCACATACATTGTAAAGAGTTTTAAAAGTTTAAACGCGTTTATTATGTTAGTCATGCGTTATTAACACATAAATAGCATATGACATTTATGCGTTGGGTTAATTTTAAGTGCATATCATACTCACACCCACACTAAACATTAAACGCACCCACCCACCACACACACACACACACACACACCACACACACACACACACACACACCACACACACACACCATACACACATACACACACACGCACACACACACACCTACACACACACACATTTCGAAACGGTGTCTATCTTGGTGTATCGGATATCGGCCTTTGATCTGGACATTCTCGATATTCAACAAATTCTGGTGGGTGTTGTATAGGCCTCTGGTCATGTTTCAACAAAAATGATTAAAAAAAAAACTGAAAAACATTTTTAAGCAACAAATATTTAATCAAATAAAGAATTTTTTAAAGTTTTTTTTTCTTTAACAAAACAAAACAAACAAATAATTATAAATTTACGTAAAATTTATGACATACGTTAAAATAAACCCCTACTCCCTCCCCTCCCCCTCCCCCTCCCCTTCCCCCTGCCTACTCCTTCATTCCCCCCCAAATGCAATATTAAAATCTGGTCACATCCACGATAGAGGAAAGGCCGTCCATGGCTCTCTCGCATCCTGCGAAGGGCAAGTGTGAAGTCTTTTAATCTATTTAAATTACCTTTTAATTCCGAATAAAAAGAAAACAAAAAAAGAACATCTCGGACTCAAATTCAATTTTATGCAAATTTCTTTCGCCTTTTAT
The DNA here is from genome assembly GCA_015478945.1 of Trachelipus rathkii. Taxonomy (NCBI): domain Eukaryota; kingdom Metazoa; phylum Arthropoda; class Malacostraca; order Isopoda; family Trachelipodidae; genus Trachelipus; species Trachelipus rathkii. The sequence goes on along the minus strand of JABUQX010065418.1, from coordinate 21,937 downwards.
ATTTAACTCCATTAAAATATTTTTATAAAGCACATTACACACACCACACACACACACAACACACCACACACACACACACACACACACCACACACAGCACACACACACACACACCACACCAAACACATATTATAATATATATATATATATATATATATAATATTATATATATATATATATAATATATAAATATAGTATATATATATATATATAATATATATAGGAAACTTTATCCTTAAAAGGTATGTTAACCGATATATATCGAACGAACAATGTAATCAATTTTTTTTCGATTATTTCAAGGCAATAGTTGCGACAAGTTTGCCAATAACACAGTTTGTTTTTTTTAACTAAAGGAATTACCCAAGATTAAATAGCAAAGATGGAAAGAGTCAAGGTCTCTCGGCCTCAGCGGGGAACGACGGGGGGGACTTCGTCCCCACCTCTTGTCCCTCTGTCGGCTCGAGCCCCTTAAAAAATATTATAAAAAAAAAAAAAATTTTAAAAATTAAACATATAAAAATTAACGATGATAAAAAAAAGCCAAACTTGTGGATACTCTTCGCATCTTTCTATTGGAGTTTAGCTAACACTGAACTGCTTGGGGCTGCACGAAGCAGATTTTCTGCGATTGTCATATTATGTCACTTCTTGTTAACTTCCTTTAAAGGATAAAGTGCCATATTATATATATATATATATATATATAATATATATACATAATATATATATATTTATATATATATATATATATATTATAATATTATATATATATATATATATATATATATAATATTATAGTTGTGTTCACCCACCACCCACGCGGCGGAGCCCTATAATATATATACAGTATATATATATATTATATATATATATATATATATATATATATATATATATATATATATATTATATAGTATATAAGTTTTATATATATATATATATTATATATATAATATATTAAACACATATATATATATATATATATATTTTATATAGATATACATTATTTATTCTTTATTATATGTATATTATATATATATATAATATATATTATATATATATATATATATATATATAGTATATATATATATATATATATATATATATATATATAGTAATATATATGGTCAGCAAATTTTCTACGACCACAGTTTTAAGGTGACGGGATTTTACGACGATGATGTAAAAATCACATATAAAGGAAAAATTTTAAGCTTACCTACGCTAATGTTGCGCTCTTTCATTGTTGTACGAAAAAAGAAGAATTTATATTAATTTTTGCACCGGTGTTGCCGAGAGCTCACGTCTGGCAATGCATCCTCCCCCATCCGGTATCGTGTATACCAAGTGGTTCTTCAACCTTTCCCAAGCTTTAAGGCGACCCTTTCGAATTATATCGCTTTAACCACCTCCCCCCGCTTCGAGAATTTTATATTAAAAAAAATGGTTATATATATATATATATATATATATATATATATATATTTTTATATATATATGATATATATATATATATAATATATATATATATATATATATATATATATATATATATATATATATATATTTATATATATATAATTAATATATAAATATATATATATATATATATAAGATATATATATATTATATAATATATATATATATATATATATATATATATATATATATATATATAATAATATATATATATATAAATATTGTATATATATATATATATATATATATATATATATATATATATTAATTTATTTTTATTATTATTAATTTTTATAATTATATGATATATAATTTTATTACTTTTATTAATAATATATTATAATTATTATTATTATTATTATTATTATTATTATATTATTATTTTATTATGATATTACTATAAAAGAAAGTACTTTCCATATTCCTTAAAAAATTTATTTTACGATTAAAACATCA
>JABUQX010065418.1:2500-5000 GCA_015478945.1 Trachelipus rathkii | reverse complement strand
CCTAAGTAATTTGTGTTTTATTCAAAAATCAACGATCGGGCCCTTAAAATTTTAAACACCCTATATATATATATATTATATTATATTAATATATATAATAATATATAATATATATATATAATATATATATATATATGATATATATAGTAATATATATATATTGAGAACAAAGTTACTTAACGACCACACGGAACGGGAGCTCGGATCAAAAAATATTTTTCACAGGTGCAGCACTCTATGATACATAAATAGATGTTGAATGTGCGAAAATGATTTTTTTTGTGCTCGGGTCAGGTCAGGTCAGGACAGGTCAGTTCGAAATCAGGTTAGGTTAGGTCTAGATAAAATAAATTAATTTCTCTACCTTGTAAATAAAAAAAATAAATTAAATCAATTTCACATATTAAACATATATTTTCAAAAGTTATCCCAAGAATGAACAAGATAATCCATAGAAAACGGACGCAAAACGCCTCTCCCGTATTTATAACATTTATTCGATAACGGCCAACTCAAAGTAGTTCAGCTTATTAGAATAATTCAAATAAATTTTAATTTTAATTTTAATTTCAATTTTCGCACCTTAAAATGTTCATTTTTATTTAAACTTATCGTTTCATATACTCAATATTTAATAATGTAGTATAAGTGTTCCCGTTAAGTAACTTTTACATTATATATATATATATATATATATATATATATATATATATATATATTATATATATATATATATATATATATATATATATATATATATATATATATATATATTAGTTATGGAAACTATCGATATTTAAATATTGTCGCGAAAATGCTATCGATATTATCGATATTTTTTTTAACTTGTAATCTGTAAATTGAGGCAATAAATATATATATATATATAGTTTATATCCGACCCACCCACATGGGCTTAGGCTAGAAAAATACACTTTATCAAAGAATATTTTGGTAGAAATTGACCTTGGGGGAAGTTCGTACAACTAAAGTTTAGACGAAATTGAAGCAATTAAATAGTTTTGCAAACGAAAATGAATCTATCAATTGTCTTTTTTTTTAATTGGTATGCAGTCTGTCCGTTTACACACCAAATACACTGCATTATATATCTCAGTTAAGTTCAAAGTTGAGACAAAGGCAGCATACAGCCTAAATATATGAGCGACTTGTCCTAGGTCTACATACCTGATTACTTTGGGACATATATCAGTATAGTAAAATAAATAAGAAACCTGTAAGTACAGATAAAAAAGGAGGGAAGTTTCCAATAAACATCATTCTACGGACTTATCATCTCGAAAAAGTCGCAGCAAAAACATCCCAACACTGATCACATTTTTCAGCGCCATAGTTCCTCTATGGGAATTATTTTAACGGTAAAATAAAATATATTTAAAAAAAAAATAGTTTTACGCTAATCGAAATGCATTTGTGCATTTAAAATTAATATAATCGATGAGTATATTTGCAGATTAAATTCAAATATTGACAATATTATTGTATTGCAAAGAAGAAATGAAACGAGTATCATATTTACATTGCATTTAAGTATAATTATTTTAATAATTTTCTAATCTCCCCACTTATTTAAATTCAGCATACTTTTCTCTCTCTCTCTCTCTCTCTCTCTCTCTCTCTCTCTCTCTCTCTCTCTCTCTATATATATATATATATATATATATATATATATATATATATATATATATATATATATATATATATATATATATATATATATATATATATATATATATATATTATATATTCTATCTTTATCTTCCCATAGAACCTCAGATTAGGGGTGGGGTGCCCAACATACAAATGAAACAGAAGAGTTAAATAGAAAACTATGACGTAAGTCGAAAGGAAAGCTCCCAACATCCTCCCCTCATGCCTTTAAGTGCGAGTCAGTTGCAGCCAAAAATCTACCCTAGGGTCTCCAATACCGTAACAGACTCACACTGTGGTATCTCTTCATTATTAGGGTTCATCTCCTGAGTCAGACCCACAACTATGCTCCCCCTCACAAAACCCCTCCATCCACTCCTATTATTCACATTCCTTTCCATCAGACACTCCTTTACTTCCACTTTTACAATCCACTTTTTATTAGGTCTCCCAGCCGGTCGATTCCCAACACACACACCTCTATACATCCACTTAACCAATCTTCCACGTGACCAAACCATCTTAATATTCACTTATTTATTTTCTCATTCATGCCTTTCTTCACACCACACGGCTCCCTAACAAGCTCATTTCTCATTTTATCAATTCTTCGCACACTGTAATTTCGCTGCTACAGATTAACACCGGTAACAAAATACCCTCGTGTCTAGAACCCCTATACCCCTACCCTACCCCTGCCTTTAATTCTTTCATTACCCCATTCATATACAAAATAATATATATATAGGAGGTATTATACAAAGCTATATACTAAAGATATAATATTTTTATTTACGCGAAAATAATGTGCTTTTTGAATAGGAAGAAG
>JABUQX010065417.1:17500-34748 GCA_015478945.1 Trachelipus rathkii | reverse complement strand
CCCAAAACATACAGTTGATTAAGAGAGTGATTTAATGATGAAAAATACAAGGTTAGAAGAAAATAATTCGCAATACATCATCAAGTGTAACCCCAAAAATTACTCTTATAACACCCCCTAAAGATATAAAAACTTTAGGATCTTACTAACAACCATTTGACAAAAAACTATTCGTTCTAATGTTACTTCAGAAAGAGCTTAGTGGGAGGGGACTAAGAGAGAATTGTTAGTGGTGTTTTTCTAAATCAGTTTGAAAAGATGTGCTTCCATATTTTTATTAACCATAATAATTTCATTTGTTTTTAAAATTTATATAAAGGAGATGGCTGATTTTTTTTTGTTCTTTATATGCTCCCTCTACCACAATAACAAGCCACTCCCGGGTAATATTACCCCTCACTAATTCTCTTAAACTCCGATTGTTCACAATAAACATTTAGAAAGATGAATAATACAGGCCCATAAAGGTGAGTAATAGAAACAAAGACGAAGAAGGAAGACATGTAATTTTTTGCTTAATGCTGATGGACTTGAGTTGCTAGTGTCCAGTTTCGGTTTTTTCTTTTGACTTTAGGCATCAGTATTGTTCCTTTTTTTTTAAAAAATAAAAATCTATTCACATATTTTTTTTTTTTTTTTTTTTTTTTTTTTTTTTTCAACTTGGTTTGTTTGGAATCAACGTGAACACCCCTAACACATTAATCAATATCATCTTGATATGAAAATTCATTACAAAATATAAAAAAACCACAACACAGTAGCAAGGAAATTTTCTTTGAATGAGGCTATGGCTAATCGAGATTCCACTAATCTTAAGCACACCAAAAGGCATCAAGTATCGCCTTTTAAACCCTGACCCGTAACACACAGCCCGGCATACCCCGACCACCCGCACCGAACTTCCCTTATCCTACTGCCGCTCTTCGTGCATCTTTGTTGTCCAACATGTATTCGATAACCATTTAAAAGTTTTTCGATAATGAAGTTTCTATACATCTTAGTATGACCGAAATTATGTGCATTGAAACATGTTTTTATGTTGAACACCTTTTGGATTGAGTTTTCTTTCTGTATTGTGTATTTATTATTTATTATGTTTTAAGTATTTTAGTATTTTTTTATTTTATTTCACGTTGATTATAAAAAAGTTTATTGTTTGTTAATTTAGTTTCTTCACATTTATCTTATTTAAACTAATATATATTTTGTTTCATCCAATTCGTTTAAATTCAGTCTCTTATGTTTATTGTGTTGTTTTTGTGGTGTGATACTCGTTCTCCGATGAATCGCCCCTGAGTGGCCGAGGCGAACCCTAATTAATTAGATTAAAGTTCAGGAGAAACGCTTTGTCAACCCTCTTCGTTCATACCATATACAGATTTCGACTTTAATTCTACCTTCCTCCACTTCCCTTTCTCAGTCCTTCCATGGCTACTAACTTGCTCACACACTCTTGCTAAAACTTTAGATTTTTATTCTAGATTAGAATTACAATTATACTTAGTCCTTCAAGTAGAATTCTCAAATCATTGAAGCGCAAGGTTGTAGAACATTCCGCAACAGATACTACTCACTCACCTTTAGGAAATGACCAATTCATTACCTCTCACTCCCGCTCTTTGGGAAAAAGTTTGGCCCTGTAAACTCATCTACCTTTATAGATAAACCAACGTCTCGAGCTCGCCACTTGCATAACATTATTCTTCCTGCTATCATAACGGTCTTCATAAGTTATTCACATCTACCGCCTCTGTGCCTCCATAACCTGCGTCTATTCTTTGATGACAACTACTGTCTCTGTCAGCTATTCCTTATCACCATCACACTCACTGCCAACTACAATGATGTCTCCACCTATCACTTTTCTCCTGATGTATAGCTTCTTTACATAATTACCAGTGCAAACTAATTAGAATTGTGATGCTAAGCATAAGTCGCCATGGTTTTTTAAATCAATAACTTACAATTAATATATTACATTCATTTACGCCGTTCGCTGCTATGGTAATGATCCTAAAAATCAATATATATCTAAAGTTATGTATAATAATACTTTACATTAATTAGGATAATTTTCTAATACAATATAATTAATAATAAATATATTTTACTACCCTCTTTGAATAGTGGCTTTATGTACCTCGTGAGTGGTATTGATTATTGACATTTATTGATTTAAATATTAATACTAGATGTACATGGGAATACATATACATAATCAACGTTAAAGTAAATACACTATCAATCAAACCCGTCTACTCCTATACATATACGAAAATCTAGACCTCTCCTGTAATAAATGAGTGTTGAAAATAACTACTTTATAGGCGCCTTATATATAAATTTAGATATAAATACCTTTTGTAGGCACCGGGGTCAGATATAGGTCACTTAATTCCAAGTCTAAAATTATATTTCAAATAACATTTATTAGTTTTGTAAAATGTGATGCAATAACTACGTTAGGCCTAAATTTTAGAGCCTAAATTTAGGATAAGAACCTTTTTGTATCCCAAGCTGATTTAAGCCTAATACCAGGTCTAAAAGGTAATTCCAGTATATATGATATAAATTGTTATTATAAACCTAAATTTATTTATAATATTTACGGTCATCAATTATCTGAAATTTAGCGATTGGAAAAGGATTCATTATAATGCAAGGGTATAGAAGGGTAAATAGGTTTACTATATATATACTTAACTTGTGATTGGTCTCGGAGTAATCCTTAAATCAGTCTATATGACCTTCGTATGTGATTGTCGATAATTATATTTATCAGTTCTTCTCATTTGTAAACTTAACTATTGTCTCTTTATTATATCTTAGTATAGGGGCCAGGTGTTTTTTATCTGATACTCCCTAATACTCATTTAAACTTACATAGTATACTATTAGCTTAGTTAAGTCGGGTCACAAGTTAGTAGTACTTGTATTATAAGTGTTGTTTGTGATTTTGTTAGTCGTGAATAGTGGTGTGGCTTATATCATGTGCATTTATAATAAATATCATTACTGAATATGTAATGGTTCCCAATACTAATTAAGTAATTTCACTTTAGTGATATAGACTAATTAATGTAATTCTCACTCTAGATTAAAATGTGTATATGCTCTAGAATCACGTGAACGCAACATACGCTTATATAAGAGTCTGACCGGCAATAAGTGCGCGACCCGGTGCGGAAACCGACCGCATGAACCCGCCGGCGTAAAATTTACTAACGCGGTCGCGAAAAAGTTTATGTGTGGTTGCGCGTTGTATTTCCAAAGTGAGTTGTGCATTATTTCACAATCCAAATTCTACTAGAGAAGGTATCTTCAGCACGTTCCATTGGAAGTGGATTGAATCTATAGAAGGCATACTATATCTTGTGAGTAGCAACCGTCACATTCTAGTATGATAATATATTATATAGTTTAGGTATATAAGCGATGTACGTAGTAAGATCACAGGTATATTCTCACCGAAACCTAATATTATAACATGATGATAATCAAGCGCATAATAGTTTATTATTATAAGTAAACCTTATTGGATTATATCTAAGTGAAATATTAACAACCTAAGAGGTAATGATATTCATACTCGAATGTAGTATGCCGATGAGTACATTACAACATCTGATATAAAGAAGCGTAATGAACTTTAATACATACATTTAACGAAATTGTAAATTATTGAAGGCTATATATGATAATAATCATTACATACAATACTGGAAATCCTTAAAAATAATAAAAATTATAGCATGAAAATTTACAGATTATAGTAACTCATGAGGAGTAGATGATTATATTATAAGCTAATTGATACTACCACAACTTGTGTATGTACTTGGAACCAGTTAAATCAATAACGTAAATTATGTCGAAGGGAAGATATAGTATACTAGATTATAAACATAAACTAGTATTTCATAATAATTTAATAGGATAGAGAGATAGGAACCGATAATTATGATCACACTATTTTCACATTGAAAACGATGGTGAGAGAATGGGATAATTTCTCATTTACAGTTAACTCTACGTCGTAGTATGCGGTGTAACCTGCTTATAGCATGATGAACAACTTAGTCGTTACTTCTCTAAATAAGTTAATATAAGTCATTAAAGTGGATGCCTCATACCAACTAAAGTAGGATACCTGGCCTACGTCACAGCCGGAGAATTTGTTCTATTTCCCTCAAGGAACTCATTAATTATGGATAGTGGTCCTGCTTCAGCTTTACTTAATAAAAATAATAAATCAATAATAACTGCCTCTATTCGATACTGAATGAGGAGCACAAAATGTTAACTTCTATCAAGAAACTAAATGTTTTTTCGATGAAACATAAAATTACACTCAGAATGCAATTGAGTAGTATTTCTATAAAATAACAAATTAAAATGTCAAAGTAAGAATTAAATATGAGTGAACGATATCATAATATATGAATGAACTGGTATAATTTAATGATAATAGTAGGCAAGAAATAGATGTGAATAGAAGTATTACAACAGTGTATAATAATAACGTATCAATATAAAATAATATTTATACGCTCGGACATGATATATATATAAAGATAAAATTAAATATACCGCGGCTGCGAATCAATAGTTCAATGTCAGTACGTGATATCTCGCATCGAGTACGCAGCTTTTGACAGGTCGCTTCAATAATTAAAAATTAATAGAAAGTTTACATATATTAGCAAGTTAATTAATTAGTACACGACTACTATGTGCAGTAGCTTTATCATCGATGATCTTATAACACTTGAATAATAGATTCACTAGTGTAGCATTAATTATTAGTCTATGCTAAGTGTAATATTTAATCAGATATAATTATTCCTTCTAATGCTAAGTATCATTATAAATATTGATATACAATATTTCTAAGTAGTAATTAAATACTAAAGGCTTTTTATACACAATCTCAGAGTAACTTTGTATGCACCGCTTAAGACAGGCGCTAAAATATGAGCGTATGATTTTAAAATTGGTTGGGTCTACAAAGATATAAAACACACCTGCTATCAAATACAAAGTTTAAAGAAACAAAAGTTAATTTTCAAAAGACGATTAAAATTTAATTTTATCGTACCGATCACATACGAGAGTACATTTAGTAGGAAGATAAGGGATTACTTGCCGACCAATTCACAAGTAAGGAAAACATTCCCTTCATTACCTTGCTTAAAGGAGTCTTAATGATATATTATATGGCTGTTTGAAATATTATATTATAAAAATAATAAATCAAACAATGATATACTTTCTCTATACTGGAATTACCTTTTGACCTGGTATTTGATGCTTTAAATCGAGCAATGAGGATTACAAAAAGGACTTAATACCTAAATTTTATCGCTAATTTAGGACTAACGCTAAGTTAGTTGCACCACATTTATAAATTACTTAATGAAAAAAAGGTCAGTTATGAATATAAAAATATTTTTGACACTTGGAAATTAGAGCCTTAAATAATCGCCCGAGGCTAATCAAAAATAAAGGATTATTCCTTAATAATTTATTTAGTTACACTATAAAGTAAAGTTTATAATTAATAACACAAATTACAGAGAAAGAGGTCATGTTAGTATCAGGTATAAGAGGATGCAGGGTTAGTTGAATAATTAGTTGTTCTACGTAGATGGTAATTGATTCAAATGTACATATATAAATAATATAAATAATAATAATAATAATATAAAAATAAATAATATAAATAATAAATATAAATTAATAAATTAATAATAGCTGAGAGTATATTATTATACAGAGATAAAGATTTTACGCTATGTACTTATAGTATAAAACAAACTATGATTAATATATTTTAGTTAGATATATATCAACTCTCGAACGAAATAATATAAATGAGTAAGTAGAATATATGTTATTTAAAGTTATAATTAAGAAAATACTTTAGTTTAAGAAGATCAAATTTAAAGATGTATAGCAATTAGCAGATATTGTTTCAGCTTTTGGATCTGTACGCTAGGAGATAGGAACAACTTGAGTTGTTATAAAGTTTTATCGTGAGTTTTTTTGCAGTCATGTAAGTACTTTGCTTATTACATGGCTATGAAAGACTTTGTGTAGAATTTGTCATGTTAAGTCAATAGTAACACAAAACGGTGGCGCATAGACGTGGTCGGTGTAGTCATTGGTGAGTGCTAGTGGGCTGACCTTTAACTTGATTTTACAGCTAAGATTATATTTCGCTTGATATATTTAGGGTCTGCGTCGCGCGTTCGTCATTGAAATTATTTATATGTGAATTGATTAATAATTTGCATAGCTCTTCAGATAGTAAGTTCATTAGTGACAAAGTTATGTTAGTGAGATTACTTGATATTATGCATAAAATATATCTTCTTAAATACATTAAAGGGAAGGATTAAGATAATTTTAGAACAGTTATAATGTTCAATTAATATGCTAATTGTGGTTCTAATTTAATAATAGATTGTAATTATCATAGAAAGTTTTAAAGAAATTGAATATAATTTTAGTTAATAATATTGAATGAGTAATATATTTTATGTACTGTTTGAAATAATATAACAACATAAAATGTTTTAATAAATTATACGTATATGTGTAAGTGAGTGGGTGCGTGTGTGTGTGTGTGTGTTTAGTAATGGATCTGGATGTGAGTGTAAGTAAATCTTGTGGTGTGTAAGTAAATCTTGTGTGTAAGTAAATCTGTGTGTGGTGTTAAGTAAATCTGTGTGAGTGGTAAGTAAATTGGTGTGGAGTGTAAGGTTAAATCTGGGTGTGAGTGTAAGTAAACTGGGTTGTGTAAGTAAATCTGTGTTGTGTGTAAGTAAAAATCTGTGTGTGAGTGTGTGTGTGTGTGTGTGTGGTGTGTTAAGTGTAAATGTAAGTTCTATGGGTAAATGTTAAGTGTCATAGTGAATGTGTGTATAAAGGTAAGTGTGTTGCGTGTATAAGTTAAGAAATAAGTGTGTGTGTGTGTGAGTGAGAGAGATGTATGTGTGTGTTGTGTGTGTGTGTGTGACCGCGTGTGTATAAGTTGATAAATGTAAGTGTCTATGGGTAAATGTAAGTGGTATAGAGTGAATGTGTGTATAGTGTCATAGTGAATGTGTGTATAAGTGTAGTGCTGTTGTGTGTGTGTGTGTTGTGGTGTGTGTGTGGTGTGCTAGTAGTGCTCGTGTTGTGTTGTAGTGCTTGTTGTTGCGTAAATAATATTAGTAAGCAATATGGCATATGACAGTGATAATGATAAACCATCTAAGTTATATATAAATAAAGAAAACATATAAACATTAATGTATATGTAAAAATAGATAAAGGCGAAAATAAAATAGCGCTTTGGAAATTACAAAATTAAATCAGAAGTAAGTAGATAATAAATTAATAACTAGATAGATTACATAGGCATTAAAACAAAAATAGGATAACCAAGATAGAACATTAGATGGTTATAGAACTAGAAAATAATGGTTAAAGTGTGAGGTTGTATAAAGCAGATGTAAAACCATATGAAGTTTAAGAGCGAGTAAAACATATGAGTAAAGCAGTAAAACCTGATTTGTTAAAGCATAAACACATGAGGTAAAGCAAAGTTAAAAAGCAGTATGGAAACAAAAGACATACTAAATCCCCCCTGGTGTTAGGTCACACCTACTAGTGATTTACTAGATTATTTACTGTTATACTTTTTTATAAGCATAGTACGATTAGTAATGTAAATCTTAAGTACTCTACGAAACAGTGTCTGCATATACATAGTGAGTTGTAAAGTCAGTATATAGTTCTTAAAAACATTGTATAGTTAGGCTTCATCATAGTGTTATTCCAGTGAGGGTTTAGCATGGAGGCGCGTAGCACTACATAAAATTGCTAGTAAATCAGAAAGTATAAAGCAGGTTAATAGTGCATAATAAAAGATTAACGAGACGTTGAAGCAGAATAGAATTTTATACTTTATACATTGTAAAGTCAGAAGACGTTAAAGCAGTTAAAAGCAAGAAAAAAGATTTAAAGCAAGATATAAGCCGAGTAAAGTTTTTAGAATCATTAAACAGTAAAAGCAGTGTATATTAACGTAAAAAGCATACTGAATCCCTTAGGTGTCTAGGTAACATTCCAGTCTATTGATTTTACCATGATTTACTTCCTTTTAACTCGTTAATGTAATTGTATTGTGAAGTTAAAGCTAAGTAATAGCATGGTTGAGTTAAAGCAGTTAGAAACAGAAAGTTAAAGTCACTGTAAAGAGCAGTAAGAGACAACAAGCATACTAATTCCCTTATGGTTTTAGGTTAAACCCTACTATTGATTTACGAGATTATAACGTACTTTAAGGTCTATGAGTATCGCTAATGATGAGTCTTAAAGCATGTTAAGATGCACAGTGATGTTAAATGCAGTAAAGCAGAAATAAATGTAAAGCAGTAAAGCAGCTAAAAAGAAAAAGCAAACTAATCCGCTTGTGTGCTAGGAGGAAGCACCTCTATTGATATTTTTAGCGTACTTACTGTGCTTTAAGAGTTATGTAATGTTTTAGAACTCTATGTGAAGATAAAGCAAGTAAAAAACAAATATAGAAGTATGAAGCGTCAAACATGGGTTAAACATCTCAGGTAAAACAGATTAAAAACGAAAGCGCATTTGACTGAGCCTATCTAGAGTTTGTTCATGGTTAACAACCGGTCATTATTGAATTTACTGATTTAACTTAGACTGTAGTAAAGAGTAATGTAGAAAACGGTTTATGCTCTTTTTCATAAATGAATTACTGTACTAGATTGCGCTACGTAGAAATGCATGATTCATAGTATATTTTGATAGTTTACATTGAGTATCGCGTTTTCGAATTCGCGCGTGGAACAGGTGCTTCTGCGGGGGCGCTTCGCGGTGGCGGTGCGGGGTGTATTCGGGTGCGGGAGGCAGGGGACCCGGCCGGGGGTCGCAGAGCTCTGCGGACTGCGGAACTCATGATTATACGAGGTTTTGCGGGTCATCTGTTCCTCAAACTGTTAGTTTAGCGTCTATTCGTTAGATATTAGAGATATTCTTCTCATCGTGTCTTTTTATAATAATGAATGCGTTTATATAAATATACTAAAACTCCATAGTCAGCGATAGCATTTTCATAGCAACTTGTAAATATACACATTTCGGTTAATACTCATACTCTACCTCTACACACTAGGATTAGATACCCATAATTCAGCGGCATATTCTAGGCTTCAGGGATAGCTATGAAAGATCAGGCTTCAGTAATATAAAAAGTTGGCACATCAGGTTGGCACCTATTCTAGGCCACGTCACTTGGCACTATGTGGGCAACTCCTATGGCATCGTTGGCACTCACTTGGGTCGCACTCATTTTCGGCACTACATTGATGCGACACATCACTTGCCACACACCTGGTGCATCATCATCTAATACTCATAAGGACATTTCTACGTGATAGTAACTATCACTAGGAAATAAATCCTTTCCTTACGTTGAATTGGGACCATCAAAAAGTAACCATCTCAATTAAAATAATCCTAGAGTAGCGATCAGTCATTATAGCTATGAACAACAATATATGGTACCATTCAAAGATGTCTATCATCCAAAGTCTGATGTCCATAAAATGTAGTAGCCATCAAATTGTTTCGAGCCATCGAACAAAGGGTGAGCTAATCCTAAAGCTCGGGGTTTTTATTAAAGTTCGAGGAATCAAAAGTTGTGGAGGGCATCAAAGAGTTCGAAGCTACAGTCAAGCGTTGAGTGTGGAAATCAGCAAATTGTTACTCGCTATTATATTTCGAAAAGGGCTTGAACGAAAATTTGAGGTGGTACTCACAACATTGCACCCATGGAAGAACCTTAAAGTGGGTCGGCTCGAAAAAAAATTATGCGTTCTGAGCCTCGCAAAAAATTTAAGTGATGGCAATAGATAGTTTAATTGATAAGGGTGGGTACAAAATATCCATGGGAATGACCAAAAGGATTGGTCGATAGTGGTTGTACTGTGTTATAAGATTGTAAATTATTAAGAGTTCTTATATATGGTGAAAATATATATGTGTAAAGTAGTACATAGTAGGTAATGATGTTTTTGTTATTTTATATGCTGTTTCATCTAGTAGAAAACTATTGTTTTTGACTTATAAGTTGCGGTAAATATTTTAATTGTGAATATCTTTGTTGGTGTTCCCGTGTTGTGGTGCGGTTGTTGTGTGATGTATGTGTGTGTGTTGCGTCTCGCGCGTGTATATTGTATGGCTGAGAAAGGGACCTAAAGAGTTATGTGAACGGGTGGGACGACGAGAATGTGGCCAAAAAAATTGAGCGTGGGCCAATAATATAGACTCCATGGTATATTGGCAAAAGCTGTACAGGCACGTAAATAAAATTAAATTCTATATTAGGCAATAATTACCAATGGATTAAGACATCAAATAAAAAGGTTGAACTTAAAAGCCCCTATAAAAAGGACAAAAAATTACACGTGGGCTTCTAAAAATTTGAACCCATGGTATTACTGTGACTAGCTTTGGAGAAAAAGACATGATAAAGGTACAAAAAAAAGGTTTTAAAGACTAATACTAAAAAATAGGCTAAAAGACCTATAAATTGGTGGACTCAAAAATATACCGTGGAAGCAAAAAGAAATTGAACTCCAGAGTAAGTAAAGACCCAAAAGGGATTGGTCTATAAACAAAAATTTTAGAGGTGTGGGATAATACGAGTGAGTATATAAAAAAATCTGTATAGCTAAGTCAGACAACCGTCTATATTCAATGCAAAGTGCAAAAACAAGTGAATGGCCAAAAACATGGGAAATATTAATGGTGCGCAACCCTTCTTCGTAAGGGTTGCAAAAATATAGTGGTATGTTATATGCCGAAATAAACAAAAAAGAATTTAGGACAGATATGACCAAAATAATTTTAGGTAAGTAATGTTTAGCCTCTATGATAAAACATTACACGATGGGGTGCCAAAAATGACCCATGGAGAACGATATTTAAGGTTTTTTACGCAGATTTCGAAAAAAGTATCACAAGGCCAATAAAAAAGCGTGGACAGGCACAAAAATACGGTCAAAGGTTTCAGGTAAAAATTCGACGCTCAAAAAGTCAATGCGCGTCAAAAAAGAGTCTAAAGGTCAGGTGAGTGTAAATCAAGCCAAACATTTAGGTCCGGCAGATACTATAATAATACTTCAATTCCTGTTCCTTAGTATTGTGAAAGCACCGTTTCTATTGGAGTACCCCATCTCAAGGTAAGTGGGTAATCGTAAACCCACTGTAGCGAACATTTGCAAAATATACAAATCCAACTCAGTTATAGTTTTGCGGATATAGTTGCATCACAATATTTCTTTTGAATATCTATAATGTCCGGTTAAAAAAAATTTACCACAGTGTTGCCCGCTGACACCGAGTGTTGGCGGGGAAGGACCGATTCGGAGAGTTACGGATTGTCCTAAGACAAACGTCCTTCGTTTTACCATCTAATTGTGGAAGGAGCTAACTTAATTACAGAAGGTAATAATGATGGGAGAGTTTCCTTTTAGCCAATTCGTGGTCTTCGATAGGTAAACACTACTGGACAGCTACCCATCTCAATGGGTAAAGGGTTCAAAAACCCACCTTAGGACCAATTTTAGAAATAAATATACAAATTAATGATGTTGCGTTATATATGCACAATATAATATCTAATGAAAATATATAACTAATAAATTGACCTCGGTTAAAAAATTACCACAGTGGTGCCCCATGACCCGTAGTAGATTGGTAGGAGGAGGCCCGTCGGAAGGTTTAGAGTGATCCATTAAGACGACTACGACTCATATCGCATCTCTCTTGGGAAGCTAAAGCTTTCAAGAGGTAAGAAATGATGGGTTCCTTTTTTAATTTTGGTTAGGTTTAGTTAAATAAAATAATAATGAGTAACACTCTGGATAAGTCACCCATACTAATCAAAGGGTATAAAAGGCGTTACAAACCCACTATAGGACCAATTATGAAAAATAAATATTAATTTAATATATAATATAATATATATATATATAATATATATAAATATAAATTATATATATAAACTACCAAATATATAAGCAAGTAAAATAGTAAATATATACAAATATTATAATAATAAATAAATATATAAAAACTCTAATATAATATATATTATAATTAAATATATAATATCAATATATATATATAAAAATTTACAGCACAATTAATAAATGGAGAATCATATAGAGTTGCTAATAAAATAAGCTAATAAAATTTCAAGAGTAATATAATTTGAGGACAATAATATTTTATTAATATAATATATAATCAAACTATAAATAAAGATTTAAACCTCCTCATACCATCTCCAATTTGAAACATTATTATGTTGTACGGCGTTTACTGAAAGATATGCTTACCATTAAAAATTAATTATATATATTATATATAATATGATATATTAAATAATAATATATATAATATAATATTATATATATATATTATATATATAATATATAATATATATAAATTATATAATATATAATATATATAAATATATAATATATTATAAATAAATGTTGTTATTCTCAAAGAATACATATTATAGTACTAATCATTAATCAAGTTTAAAAATAATGGTATATAATAATATCTAAACTGAATTAAAAACAATAACACTTGCATTACAATTAAAGAAATAATAATAAATAATATAAAAATAATTATAAAATATAATAATAATGTGAATAATATTATAACATCCATAATAATAATAATAGTTATTTATTAATATTATATAATATAAATTTTAGTAATTAACACTCATACATACCACATATTCTACTGCACAATGCTACTTATTGTACTAACTGTTAGACAACTTATAAAACATTTATATAATATTTTAATAATTAAATCAAAGATGACTAAGACTTAATTTGACCATGAAATTACAATAGTATAAGACAATAATAATAATTAAATATAATTAGTTTTATTTAATTATTTACCAAAGATACACTTAAAGATAAATTTCGACTGACTAACCCGCTTTAACAAGGACATTATAAACCAATTAATGAATTTAATATTAAGCGCAATTCGAATATTTTAATAAAAAAAACTTTCGTAGTTAATAGAAAAAATTAATCAGATAAATTAATAATAATAATAAATAATAATAATAATAATAAATAAATTAATAAATAATAAAAATAATAATTAATTAATTAAATAA
The DNA here is from genome assembly GCA_015478945.1 of Trachelipus rathkii. NCBI lineage: Eukaryota > Metazoa > Arthropoda > Malacostraca > Isopoda > Trachelipodidae > Trachelipus > Trachelipus rathkii. The sequence continues at coordinate 21,514 of JABUQX010065417.1, read as the reverse complement.
TACATATATAATAATAAATATAATAATTAATATAATATATAAATTTTATTAAAAATAATAAAATTATAATATATATTAATATAATTATAAATTATATATTATTTAAAATTATATTAATATTATTATTATTATTTATATTAATAATCACCAAATAACTACTACCTTACATTACTTATTAATAATTAAATATCCACAATTGTCACTTATTAATAATATTAATAATTAATAATTAGTAATAATAATTAATAATTATATATTTATTATAAAATATATATATATAATTAAATGATAAATATATATTAAATTTAAGGAATAATTAATTAACATTTATTAATTTAATTAAAATATAATATAATATATGAAATACTAAGCGAAGAGTTACCTATTAATACTTTTATATACTTTTAATATTATTAAAAATAATTAAATTTTTAATTATTAAGTTCGCGATATTATATATTAGTACTTAATCTTTTCATAATATTGTTATATTTAATTTATTATTAAATAAATTAATAATGATCTTAATATTTAATAATTTTATAATTAAATAATTAATTAAATATTATAAGATAATAATAATTAATTATAATAAGAAATGTTGTATTGAAGGAAAAAACGTACAATGGTTTAAAAGTCGCTTAACGTAAACGTCCCAATTACATCCAATACAGATATAAACATCATAAATATAGATGGAATATAAAACATAAACTAATCAGCCATCGATACTTATCTAATACTTATCAAACATCAGGAGTAATAAGTACCTCTCAAGGGGCTCAATCCTTGGATCCATTATACTATAATAATTTTACCACTATATATAACAATAACTCGAATCATGGTTTTCTTAACTCTCAAATATGACGGCTTTTGTTCAGTACATTGCTGGAAACGATACCTCATATTAATTAAAATGACACTAATACCGTTAAAGTCTCTACCATATAATTTATCTTCGTAAAGAGTAAGACACAAATTATTACAAAAATAATGAAATGGATAGAGATGTTAATAAGCTATCTTTAAATTTAAGTTAAGGGAATAAAACATCTTACATTATTTTTAGCAACAAACAAATTAACATTTAAATTATTTTAAAATTAAAACAATTTAGAACTTTGAAAAGAGCTTTACCAAACGTCTTTAAAAATACTGGAGATTAACAATCGATGAAAAGCTAGACGTTTAATAAGAATTAACCATTTATAACAACCTAGATTAACCAAGACTGTCGGTAGAAACATGTATATGCTAATTAAAATTAAAAAAATTATAGGTACCTCTTCCATTCTTAGAAAAAATAAAAATAATATACTTATGCACTAAATACACCCCCAACTTTACTTACTTTACTGTCTTCCTTTCTACGGTACCACAAGTAACTCTGTAATCCATCCTGTAATTGTAATCCAAAAGCAGTGAAATATTCGCCTCATAAGCAATACAAGAGACTTTTATAAAAGCCATACTCAACCATTATTCAAAAACCTAAACATGCAAGTAGTTTAAATAAAAGGACTATGTCATAAAATAATCACTCTACTGAAAGTAAGAATACATAAGAATTAATCCATTAATAATTGGCAATTTGTGAATCTTGCTAAGACAAAATTTTTCATTTTTAATACCAAGCAAGAGCGTCGAAAGCAAATCAAAAATAAATCGTAAAGAAATAATTACTTACAGAGTAAACCCACCCTTATCTGTGAGAACTTTAAAAAAAATTAACGCCACTCAAAAGTGGTCAGCTACAAAGCAGGACTAAAACTTTACAATCTTCAAAATGCCACAAAGATATCAAAACCGAAAACTATACCAAAAAATTTGCCTAAAAAAAAATAAAAACGTATTATGTAAATAAAATATTAATTATAAACAACTAAAACTCAAACAGAATGGTCAACTGCTTAAATTGTAAAAAGACTAGACTTACAGTCCAATTATTTGAATTTAAATAATGGATTAATTAATGAAATTATTAAATTATTTAGATAATTATATAAATTGAATTATTTAAATATTAATTAATATAGATATATATAATATATATATTAGATGTTATATATATATTATTAAATATAATTATTATTAAATTTAGAAATAATTAGTTTATTATTAAAGTATATTAATTATAAGGTAAAATAATAAAGTATAATAATTATAATTAGAATACAAATGTATAAATGTAGATGTTGTCAAGTAGAATGCTTTAATCCTATGTATATGTAATTATTTAAGTTTAACCAAATTTGACTTAAGATATATTAATATAATTATTAATAAATATATATATTATTATTATAGTAAAATCTATTATTATAATATGTAATATTTATTATTTTAAATTGTAAGTTAATTATAAGGTAGTAAGACCGTATGCAATTATTTGATTGAGTGATTTGTAATTATATAATATGTAACATAATAATATATATATTAATATAAATAATGATTAATTATCCAAGAATAATAAATTATTATTATTAATATTAGTTATTATTATTATTTTATTATATATTATGTATTATTATTATTATTAATTATTATTAATATTATCTGATTTTATTATTATTATTATCGTATTTATTATTATTATTATTATTATTATTATTATTATTATTATTATTATTAATTATATTAATATTATATTATTATTATTATTTATATTATTAATTAATTATAATTATATTTTGTAACTTATTATTATTATCATTATCATGTTATAAATTTATATATATATTTATTGTTATTATTATTATTATTATTATTATTATTATTATTTATTTTATTATTTATTCATTATTATTATTATATTATTAAATTATAATTATTATTATTATTATTATTATTTATTATTATTAATTATTATAATTATTATATATTATTATTATTATTATTATTATTATTTTAAACAATATTATGGATACTATTAGTACTATTTGTATTTTTTTCAATTATTATTATTATTATTATTATTATTATTATTATTATTATTATTATTATATTATTATTATTATTATTATTATTATTATTATTATTATTATTATTATTATTATTACTATTATTATTATTATTATTAATAGTAGTAGTGGTGGTGGTGGTAGTAGTAGTAGTGGTAGTAGTTATTGTGATTTATTATTATATATATTATTATTATTATTATTATTATTATTATTATTATTATTATATTATTCATATTATTATTATTATTATTATTATTATTACTTGTTAATAATGTTAATGCTATTTTTCTAATTATAATTATTCATTATTATTATTATTATTATTATTATTATTATTATTATTATTATTATTATTTATATTATTTGTTACTTATTATTATTATTTAGTTGTAAGTAGTAATAGTAGCAGTGGTAGTTGTGGTAGTGGTGTTATTACTAATTTATTATTATTATTATTATTATTATTATTATTATTATTATTATTATTATTATTATTATTATTATTATTATTATTATTATTATTATTATTATTATTATTATTATTATTATTATTATATTACCATTATTATTACTGTTAATAATGTTAATGTTTTGACATATTATTATTATTATATTATTATTATTATTTATTATTATATTATTATTATATTATTATTATTATTATTCATTATTATTATATTATTATTATTATTATTTTAATTTTTATTATAAATATTATAATTGTTTTTATTCTTACTATCATTATTGGTATTTATTATTGTTGTTATTAGTATTATTGTGTTATTGATTATATTATTATTATTATTATTATTATTATTTTATTATTATTATTATTTATTATTTTATTATTATTATTATTATTATTATTATATGGTTTTAATTATTTTTTAAACTCATTATTATTAAATGTATTTCGGGTTTCAAAGGACACAATACTGTGTTTCAATTAGTAGACCCATTTCACATACTAGGGAAATTAATTTTGGTTATTATAATGAATTGATGTATTGAAATTGTAAAATATTTGTCAATATAATATAAAAAT
>JABUQX010065415.1:17500-25000 GCA_015478945.1 Trachelipus rathkii | reverse complement strand
AGATAATATTTTAATAAAGGCATTTTCCACCTTAAAACATGAAGAAAAATTAGAAGTTAAAAGACTTGGACCGTATCAGCCTAGAGATGTTCACATTAATCAGAAAGATGGAAAGAAGAATAGAACATTTTGTAAATCTTGGTTTGAGAAAAAGAAATGGCTTACTGTAAGTGATAACAAAAATGCTTTATTTTGCTTCTACTGTCTGCTATTTGGAGGTGAAAATGTATGGGCACGAACAGGTTGCAATGATTTAAAACATCTCTCAGAGAAAATTCACAAGCATGAAAGAAGCCGAACTCACTTGAATAATTGTATTCAGTATTCCCAACTTGGGAAAGTAAATATTTTATCATCAATTGATAGTGGCCATCGAATCAGTATTTTAAAGCATAATGAGATAGTAGACAAAAATAGACATAATTTATCTAGAATTATAGATTGTATAAAATTTTGCGGAATTCACGAATTACCTTTGAGAGGTCACGATGAAACATCACAATCTAATAACCGGGGAGTATTGTTAGACATGGTTTATTACATATCTAAGTTTGATAGTGTCTTAGAAGATCACTTGACAAATTCTAATGTGGCAAAAAATACCTCAAAAACTATTCAAAATGACCTTTTAGACTGTATGTATCATGTTTATATCGACGAAATAAAATCAGAAATTAATGATGTCAGTTTTGTATCCATACAAGCAGATGAAACGACCGATATCACTTGCCTTTCACAGTTTGTGATTATTTTGCGCTATTCTAGAAATTCTCAACCTGTCGAAAGATTTTTAAGTTTTGTTAATATTCATAATAGAACAGCTACCGGACTAACAAGTGTTCTGAAAGAAGAATTAAAATCTTTTAACTTAACCAACAAGTTAATTGCACAAGCCTATGACGGAGCAGCTGTTATGAGCGGGTCCCACAACGGTGTACAAGTGCAGATGAAAGAGTACTACCCTTACGCCCATTATGTTCATTGTTACGCACACAAATTAAATTTAATTTTGAAAAAGGTTTGCTCATCAAATAAAAGGATAAAAATATTTTTTGCTAATCTGAGTGGATTTGGTGCGTTTTTCACGAATTCACCTAAACGTAACGATATGCTTCAAAAAGTTTGTAATGTTCACATTCCAAAGATTTGTCAAACCAGATGGAATTTTCATTCTAAAATCGTAAATTGCATAAAAGAAAACAAGAAACAACTGTTGGAATGTTTTAAAAGGATTCAGAATGAAGACTGTTGGGACGATAAAAGCATTCGTGAATCAGTAGGCTTTGAAAGATTATTGGAAGACTACGAGTTTAATTTCTTTCTGTCTTTTTTTTATGAAACGTTGAAACATACAGATATTTTATACAACGTTTTACAGTCCAATAAATCAAATAATATTACAGTTGAAGATGCTTTGAAACATTTTGAATCTTCAATTACTACAATACGGCACAATATAGCAAAATTTCTTATTTCAGGGGATGATAGTGAAGTTTTAGAAGTTCCATTAAAAAGACTTAAAAAATGCAGTGTAGTTACTGATACCTTAAAAACGGATGCGACAAAGGCTTGTAACCAAATAATTACAGAAATAAATGAAAGATTTAAAAATTTTGAGTTGTTTCGCTCATATATTGTTGTCGACCCGAAGCAATTTAATTCTCATAAGCAGTGTTTTCCATCTGATCACATTCAAACTATTGCAAATAATTATCCTATGCTACATAAAGAGAGACTAATTTCCGAGTTAGCTGTTATGTATGATAATGAAACCTTTAGTTCCATCACAAATGTTAATGGCTTGTATAAATTTTTGGACGATAATGGTTTATGCGATGCTTTTTCAGAGGCCGCAAAATTAATAGAAATCGTTTTAGTGACGCCCGTGTCGACTGCCGATTCTGAACGTAGTTTCAGTACTTTAAAGCGCATTAAAACCCTTCTTAGAAACACAACATCACAAGATAGATTAAACGCACTTGCAGTGCTATCAATACAAAAAGACTTTATAGAGGAGATTCCTCAATTCAACACAAAAGTGATTGAAAAATTTGCCCAAATAAAGAACAGAAGGGCAAACTATTTATACAAATAAACCAATTTTAAAGGTAAGTTTTTTTAAAATGCGTTTTAAATTACAAGTAATATTTTTTTATTTAATTAAAAAATAGATCTAATATATATATATATATATATATATATATATATATATATATATATATATATATATATATATATATTATATATATATATATATATATATATATATATATATATATAATATATATATATATATTTATATATATATATATTTATATATTTTTATATATATATATATATATATATATATATATATATATATATATATATATATGTATATATATATGTATATATATATATATATATGTTAATAATATATATATATGTATATATATATATATATATAATAACTTATATATATATATATATGCTATATATATATAACGCATAATATATATATATATATATATATATATATATCTAATATATATATATATATATTATACTATATACTTATTATATATATATATATATATATATATATATATATATATATATGTAATATAATATATATATATTCTTATATATATATATATATATATATATATATATACAAAACAGATGGCCCCACCATTTTCTGTTCATTGCACGAGGCCGCCACTTTGATATATATGCTTATATATATATATGTATATATATATATATATATAGTATATATATACTTGTATATATATATATATATATATCAGCTATATATATATACATATATATATTTAGTTTTCTTTATATATTTGTAATTGATTTTTAATACAGATATATATATGATCTCTGTACTAATTTTTGCTAAATCAACTAATTTTAGATATTTAAAACCTTATAAATTAATGTTATAAAATTCTCTTATTTTTTATCTTTGCTAAAGAAATAATTAGTTAATTACCTTTTATTTATTTAACCACTGAAAAGTAATAGCAATATTTAAAAATCTTACAATAAATGAACAATTTTGTCATTTTTTGTTTAAAAAAAAATTCCTTCTTTAATTTACTAAAAGTAAGATCTTGAAGCAAAATTATCATTATTATTTGTAGTCAAAGCATGACTCTTAAATTGTAGTGCAAAAACATTAACATTTCTCCCGTTTGTGAGTGCATCCGATTTTTTTAGGAGAACAAATTGATCCTCCAATTCTGAAGAGTCTTTCACTTTCCACGGAAAAGGGGGGCGAGCTTAAATATTTTCTAGCAAGCAGGGCTGCGGAGCCGGCAAATTTTTTTCCGGCTCCGACTCCGGCTCCGGCTCCAGCATTTTAAAATTACCCGGCTCCGACTCCGGCTCCGGCTCAAGCATTTTAAAATTACCCGGCTCCGACTCCGGCTCCGGCTCCAGCATTTTAAAATTACGCGGCTCCGACTCCGGCTCCGGCTCCGGCATTTTAAAATTGTTCGGCTCCGACTCCGGCTCCGGCTCCGGCTCCGACCCCTAGTTATAATTCCTTCTCCATTTACAGTCATGAAATCATTAATTCTGATACAAAATTTTGAGGGTATGATGAAATTAAATGTTTGTTAAGGACATCTTTATTAACTTAGAATTTAAAACTTAGAAAATATTTTATAGAAAATAAGAATTTTAAGAAATACAGAAAAGGAATCAGTCACTTTCTTCCTAAATTTTAATATAATTCCTCTTTGAACGATGAACTGCCTGTACAGTTACGTAATATAATTTTATTATTTTTTTCTAAAAAGAATAAAAATCATATTTTAGATTCATCCTAAAGTTTAAAATAATTCCTCGTTGAACTATGAGCCTGAACATATATAACATAATTTTATTCAAAACAGATTTTATATATATATATATATATCCCGTATAAATATATATATAATATATATATATATGTATGTGTATACATAACATACATATCTTTACCTATGCCTGTATATATAATATAATATTATATTATGCAATGTATGTAATAATATATATATGTATAGCAATAACTCTTTATAATATATATATATATATAATAACCATAACAGCCAATATCTATATGTAGCAGCCAATATATATATATATATATATGTATGTAATATATATATATATATGTTTATAATATATATAAATAATAATAATATGTATATGTATATATATATATATATATAATAACAATAATAATAACAATATGTAATAATAATAATATATATATATATATATATATATCATTAATATATATATATATATGTAATAATAATATATAATAATATATATATAATATCTCTATATATATATATATATATATATATATATATATATATATATATATATATGTTGTATATATAACATATATATATATATCTCTCTATATATATATATATATATATATATACTCTATGTATATATATATATATATATATATCATATATATATATATATATATATATATATATATAATTCACTTTCTTCCTAACTTTTAAAATAATTTCTCTTTGAACAGCAAGACCATATGTAATATAAATTTATTCAAAACAATTGTTCTTAAAAATAAAACCATCAATAAAATCCTCCTTTAACGATGTCCTTAGATCCGTTTTTATTATTTTTAAAGCAGAAAATAAGCTCTCAACATTCACTTGAATAGGAGGCAAAGCTGTAATTGTGCAAGCGGCATCTTGCAAAATTTTAGGATAGCACTTGATTGCCTCTTTAACTGATAACTTTGATTTCCGGTCGATTTTCATTATTCCATCTAATGACTTATGGAATTCTACCTTTTATTTTTCTAGAAGATATTTAGGTTGAATGTCTTTTACTAGTAGATTGTCTTTTTAGTTTTTTCAATCGCTTTTCTGCATGCTCCAATTTTTCCCATTATCTGGCAAATGTGACTTCTTCATCTTCATCTGACAAAATTCTACAAGGGAGCATTCCTGAAACTGCTGAACTATCTGACTCCGGCCCAGATTTCTGTTCGATAGCGTTATTCATTTTAAGTCCTAGTTCACAAAGAACACTCCTAGCTTTAAATATCAGATCTTCAGTTCTGGGAAAGATTCTAAACAAAGATTGTCGACAAAAATATTTTATTTTCAGTTAACATTCTTTCCCTTCTTTTCATGGAATTTATTTGTGATTTGCTAAAATCCGTTCTCTATAAAAATTTTCCTGCAGTCAAGTCTTCTGATTGAATCATACTACTACTATAATCTTTTAGTTGCAGAAGCCTTTAGACTTTAGAGCATAAGACATGTACTTCCCCATCTTGTCTCTTGACCTAAGATTGCCACTTTTGCAGCTTGATTCTTTAGAACTTCCATTAATTTTGGGGTACGTGCTGCTTTTGCTATTTGTCTCGCCCTGCTTATAAGATTTGCTCTATGAGTATTGTGGAGACCATCACGCACTGCTAACTGTAAAGTATGTGTGCAATGTTAACGTTATCGGAACATAGTCTTTTCATAGTTTTATCAAGTTCATTCTGAAAACAACTATTACTTCTTCGTTTTGACATTCAATAAAATCAGTATCACATTTACCAATTTCCTATTCCTCACCCTCATTGTCCTTATTTAATTTTTCAATCGTACTGATCATGTTTGATGCGTTATCCGTAACTAAGCTAATTACTTGTCTCTTGTTATTTCGAATTCTTTTAAGATGTCAGTAACAAATTCTTGAATATATTCGCTGAAATGTTGAGTATTTTTTTCTTTTACTGCTAACGTTTTAGAAATATTGTTTTTATCTTTAACTGATAACTTTATATATATATATATATATATATATATATATATATATATATATATATATATATATATATATACTATATATATATATATATATATATATATATATAATATATATATATATATATATATATATATATATATATATATATATTTATATATATATATATATATATATGCTTATATATATATATATATATATATATATATATATATATATATATATAATATATATATATATATATATATATATATATATATATATATATATATATATATATATTGACAAAATAATTTAGCTTTGCCCATGTGTAAGTATCCATTTTTAAATGCACAAAGCATCCCTTTATGCAATTTTTAAGCTTACATTTTTGTTTATTTTTTCTTCTAGAACTATTTTACAAATATTTTTCCAGTCTAAAGGGACTTCCAGTTTCTAAGCCATGTCTCCACACAGTGCTTTAAATCCTGGTTATGCAAAGAAAACTAATGGGTCACTATCTTTAACAACCATTATAATCAATTGTATTTTGAATTTTTCACTTAACATAGACAGAACAAGTTTATGGCAACTGAAAAAGTTTCCACTTTAGTCTCAGTTTTTGAAATTAAAGGTTTCTCCTGATTACCTTTAGCTTCACCTTTCTTTTTAACAATTGCAGCAATGTCTGGATGATAGCGTTTTAAATGTCGCATTAATTTAAAGGATCCAATAGATGTATTGTGACCCCATGAGTAACTGGTAGACTCTCTTGTGCATGATAGAACTGACTGTTTCCCATCAACTGTGTTAACTATTTCATATTGACAAATGAAAGTATTTTTATCATCAGAGTGAGTAATATATTCAAATACATGAGGTGTTTTCGATTTTGGTTTAGTTGACATGATTTTTCTAAGGATATTAAACTTAATTAATTAAAGTTATCTATAGAAGTACCGAACCTTTTTTATTATTGAATAATAAATATACATAATCAAATTTCTGGAAAAAAAGAGATATAATATATATATATATATATATATATATATATATATATATATATATATATATATATATATATATATATATATATATATATATATATATATATATATATATATAACACCTGTAGTAATAAAATTAATAATTACTTAATTTTGTATTTGCCGGAGCCGGAGCAGCCTCTTTTTTTGCGGCTCCGACTCCGGCTCCGGCTCCAGGTCCCCCTAAAATTTCGCCTCCGACTCCGGCTCCGGCTATGGCTCCGATATATAACTCCAACTCCAGTCCCTCAAAAAGTTTCGCCTCCGGCTCCGGCTCCACCCAAAACCTTGCGGCTCCGCGGCTCCGGCTCCCGGCTCCGGCTCCGGCTCCGCAGCCCTGCTAGCAAGGACACCCAAATGCTGAAAGGTACCTTTATTCGATGACCACCATTGTAAGGGACTTTCTGAATTTTTAATAAGTTTCATATTTTTATATTGGCTGATTTCTACTTTTATAACATCTTCAATTTTTTCAATATATGTGTCTTTCTCCTTAGGAATGAGTTTCTTTGCTGTTTTTAAAGTCTTTTTCTCTTTAAATTCCGAAAAACAGCTTTCAAAACTGAAGTTAAAACTATTATCTTCAGTATCACTTTTTTCGCCCTATTCTGTTGATAAATGAGAAGAATCTGAAGATTGGTTTAAAGTAGTGGAAACTGTTTTCCTTTCCTTTATACAACATATA
>JABUQX010065414.1:0-39804 GCA_015478945.1 Trachelipus rathkii | reverse complement strand
TCTTCTTCCTATTATACTTCTTCTTCTATTATATATCTATAATCTAATCTATCTATTATCTTATATATCATCTATTACACTATTCTATACTTATATATATATAACCTCTATACTATATACTCATCTAATCTCTTACCTCTTATCACACATATATCTCGTTCATATCTATTATCTTATCATATCCTATCTATACCTATCTATTATCTTTGATATTCATACTATGTTTATGTTCACCTCTCTACTGAGACTCACGTTGATTTACATCCATCTTAGCTACTATTCTTCTCACATTTCAGTTACTCTGCGGCCTTTCTCAATTACCCGCCCCGCCTCTAACGTAATTTCCCTGATTCAAGTCCAACGCCACAGTAACGCAGTGCTTACTGCGGTACATTCCCCCCTCCTTTCTCAGCCATTGGTCGCTTTACCTTCCCTGTATAATATCACATCTCATTTAAATTTATTATATATATATATTCATCTCTCTCTATCTATCATTCATATCATTAATTCTCTCTATATCTATTTCTATCTATTCTATCTCTCTATTTCTATCTCTATTAAATATTAATCTATATATATCTTTTAAATATTTATTATATTATTAAATTTATCTCACTCATTCTAAATATTCAATTATTCTTTACTACGATCGTCGGTCTACAAGGATTAATATTGCTCAACGCCATGCCCATGTGAGGCCTGCCGCCTCCTGACTTCACTATATGCCAGCTAATTTTATAAAGTACTACACCCACTTTATTTTATCTAATACCTGACCTAGTACACCTTTATTTGAGCTTGACTTTATTGGGCTTGAGCCTTTTTGTCAACATACGTTACATTTTTTGCCCCCCCATTTTTGTCACCTCACTCTAACTTTTCACTGGAGCAACCTACTTACCTTTTTTTGACGCACCTATTATCGCCGGGCGTCACCTACCCCCGGTGCGTTCGCCCCGTGTCTGATCCTTCAGTCACAGTCCCCATTTTTTCGTAATACTAATTAGGGTCCCTTTTTGCCACTCAACGGTCTTTTTGAGCTTCATTGTCTATTGGGGTATTCGTACTTTATTTGGACTGATAAGGTAATCACGTGGTGTTGAGATTTCTGACTCACACTCAGATCACACTGGACAAGGTGTCGAGTCACGGCGATCGCGCGGTTGACTTGGCGCCCGTGCACCTCCGAGCGCGTTATGCACTCGCATATATCGTGCAACTCCTCGCAGATTCCCTGGTGGTGGTGGGCCCTTCTGACACATCTCTCAGCGACACATAATCCTCATGCAACTGAGCCCCTTGCCCCCCCAGAGCATCCTCACCGGAACTAATAACAACCAAGAGGTCGATAGTGAATGTGTGTGGGTTTGAATGGTGACAGAGGAATAGATATTTTGGGACATCTGGAGGTAAATGCCCATCCAACCTCTCCCCACTCAAGCACTCGAACAGGTGTGGGTTCTGTTTGCCCACTTTCTCACTGACACTTATTCGTACAGCACGTACGGCCTTCCTTTTCTTGACGACGCATAATCTTTGTCACTGTACGCCGCAACGAAAGTTGAAGAATGGATTATACACCGCTCTTATTCGTCATCGATATTATTCTCTGTTCGGCGGTTCCCATCGGGAGGTCATGAACCATCAGTGCCTAGAACATCGCCCTCGACCACACGTGAAATGATAAAAGAACAGAGGCCATCCTGCAGCCACTAGTTTACACACACCACGATACGGGGTAGAGACTACGGCAATTTGCAGACTAGCTTTCTCGTAAGAAGAAGTAGCATAACTAAATGCCGAGTTCTTCTTCAACTATCAGTGTAGGAGTACCAGCCTCCCTCTTATAAATCATACATTATTATGTTCTAACGCTACTCGTCGAGTTTATGAATCTATGCCTGAAGCACGTGTGCACAGATATATTTCTTCTCTATGTACTCAAGTATTAATAACTCATTTTTATATAGGGTTCAGCTTGTTCTAAGTGAATAATATTGTTCAAGGGACAAATATTAAGTTTATTAATAGTTGTTATCTCTGATTAGCGGAAGTCATCATATCGATAATTATAATCTTTTTATTCTGGTAGTTCCTTGGTTCACGACTCAGAAGACTATCTCCCCACGTCGTCAGCTGCTGTTAATAGGACTTATTGTGAAGGAAAAACCAAGGTGGCTCTCTAAAGAAACAGTTGGTAGAGGGATGCGTGGATAAAATAAAAATCTTTCTAATTGTAAAACACCATACTGTAATTGAGAAATCATGCAGTAGGCAGTAAAAAACAGAGCGACGCGGCAGGGGAAGAGAAGTTTATTGGGAACTTCCATAGGTGGCTCTCGCCTTTTGTGTTTATATCTCTCTGCACCAACAGGCATATTGAAATTTCTATGTATATAATACTGCGATAAGCTCTATCTTATATCCGGCTTAGGTGTTTAAATTGAAGAGTATATGCGCTCTGTGTGTAGGTATAGCTTCTACCACTGATATGTGCAATTTAAAACGGTATTACCTATCTACACAGAATTTCAGTAAACCATTACAATGTATAGTTATAATCATCTATTGATAGTAGTTATTTGTAATATATCAATTGTTTTAGTATTTATAATTACTTGCGAGGCGGAGGTGGTTAGGAGGTCCATTTGGGCAGCTATTGTCGTCTTTTGCATTTATATTACGCGATTCCTTCTTGCCGCGGGAATTTGTATCCTTTCCTTTTCACTTATCAATTCCTTTGTATTATGAGATTGTTTTTGTTTGGTTGTTGACTTTTTGTTCCATATAGATTTTATATGATTCGGGAATTCAGTATGGGTGGTGGTTATTGTTAGCTATGGTTATTGATTGTTGTTGGTTTAGATATGCAACGTTGGTTTGTTGTGGACGCCGTTTCGCAAATAGGGTTGTGTCCCGTTACCTTTCCGTCTCTTTCCAATCGCCTTCGGCTTCTTTTCTATACCATATCCTCTTTCGCTTTTCATTAATTACACGTTATTTCTTTCTTCTCCATTGATCTTTTCTCATTATTATTCTTGTTTTATTTTTTTTTTTGCGGATTTTTTTTTTTCGCTTATTTTTTTTTTTCTTTTGTCTTAGGTCTTGTGGCCGTAATCGCCGTGGCATTTCTCCGTTCTTTGTGGCCTAAACAGTATGACGCCGGCGGGGGGGGGGCAGGGCGGCGCGAGGGGCGGGCGGGGGGCGGGGAGGGGAGGGGGAGAGGGGGGAGGGGGGTCGTTGATCTCTCTTTCCGACTCCGACTCCACAACTCAGGTTAGTAATGATTGGAGTTAAATTTGGAATGTATTGAGTGGATGAAGATTGCCACTTATATTTTTATATTCACTTATCTATTATTATCTTTTTATGCGTGATTGTATAATATGGTTTAATATGTTGTGGTACTGATAATCTGCAGAGAGTTTGAGATTAATGGATGGCTAGATAGAGATTTTATGGTCTACATGAGAGATTGGCTAAGGGTTGTGTAAAAACGAGATTGTTTGAAGGTAAAGCGTTAGGTAACAGATGATAAGGTTATGTGTTGTAAGTGTAGAAGGACAGGTCCTCTGATGTGAAGTTTATGTATAGATGGTTGAATGTATGATACAGCTTGGAAATCAAATAGATTTACTGGTAGTTGAATAATATTTATATTACTGTTGTGAATTGTTATAAGAGCATCCGGATGATGCCTGACTGTAGTAGAAAATTGTGGAGATAACTTGGTTTCGAAGGGCAGCTTGTGCTAGTGCAGATTAAAATGATCCCCGTTTGAGGTTGATCTCCGACTGAGAGGGACTTCCACAGTCACCTGGTAGCGCCTAGGATCCTGTTACATGACGGAGTATCCGCTTTTTTTTTAAAACCATTTATTATATTGGAATCCAATGTTTTAATCATACATAGAACTAATACTCTCTGCTTTAAAAATAACTCTACCGAGCTATATCTAATATCATACCTATTCTACGAAAAAATACTGTATACAATAAGTAAACGAGAGCTAACTAGCGACATCTATCGTTAACGGTCCTTTTCCATTTAAACCCGACTATTAACCGGTAAATAATTCACGGCTGAATACGTACCTAAACTACTTTTTTCCGCGACGTTAGAGGTTCTGGAACCTGACGTTAATTTATTGATAGTGAATACGCGATTTGTGGTGGGATCCATATGCTGCATCACATGGTACAATCTAGGTTATATACTATCTTTGAATGTTAACTGGTATATTATTTCACTATACTAATTCTTATCTTCGAGTGGTAACTAACATATATCACTATACACGTATAATCATAATATATATATATATATATACTAACTTTCTTTATACAACATATATATTCTAACTATATAAATATATAATATATATATGTAATCACATATGTACGATTAAAATTCAAATTGCGATACAGTTATGTAACTTATTATTTATTATATTTTCAAAAAGAAATTAATTTCATACAATTTTTTTCGAACGTATGTTTTAAAATATAAAACTTAGATATTTATTTGAGTTGTATTTTAATACAAATATACGATTATTCACTACTAATTTTAACATTATTATGCTCTATTGATACTTATACTTACTTTACTTATACGTTATACACACGTTATTTTTAAGGTCTTTCTGGTTTTAGACAATTATTTAGAGGCCTCACTTATCTTATTTTTCATATTTCAGCGCTCATCTACTTAGAGTATCATCTTATAGGGTATATCATCTTTTGTTTGCTAAAGATTTGTATTATATTTCAACATTAAGGAAACGGTAATAACTGTGATGAGCTTAGTATAATATATCTTTATTTATTCATAATTGGTACGTTTTTTTATATATTACTTTTGTTATGGAGTTAATCCACAGTATGTTGTATTGATGTTATTTCTCTTGGGACGTACTAAAGTTATATGCTTTATTGTTTTGGTCATTTATTCTGTTTATTTGTTATATTATGAGTTATATATAAGTTTCCTACCTTTATATTATTGTTTTATATGAGTATCCTATGTATAATAATAGTATTATTTTTCATTTACCTTGGTTAATCGTTTATGTGATTGATATATCATATTATATATATATATTCTCCTTGGGTGATGCGTTATTGTTTTTGTTATATTAGGTATCTATTATACTATATATATAGTATATATATATTATATATATACATATATATATTATATATTTAGAGGTGTAACCAACACCGGAATTCCGGCCGAATTGACCATTTTTTTTTCCGGTCCGGTCGGAAATTTTGAAAAAATTCCGGCCGGAACCTCAGGAATTAAACTTTCCTTAAACACGGCTTGAGTGTCTCCAACCGCTCTGGAATTTTCATAGACTTTTCTTCTTGATTTACCGTTACTGATTAACTTTTCTTTTGGAAAAATATTTTCCTGCTTTTGAACATGTCAAAAATATATTTCTCTGAAATTTATTGAGGAGACTGGAAAGGAGAGTAATGTTATGGGCTAGTATATTTGCTGATATGGGAATTTAGCTTTGTTCCCTTTCCACCAATTAAGGAATCTTCTTTTCCCAGATTTAGAAAATTGATTTTTCCTGGTAAAAAAAATTTCAATTCTTTAAGAAAGCACAGGCTATAGAAGGTTGGCGCTGATTTTTTCTTCTTTTTTTTCCGTATTTTACACCTTTAACTGACTCGCTGTCACTATCACTTTCTTCAAACTTATAAAAAAACTAAGTAACTTTTGCAGTAATTTCTTTTTCTTAATGCTCCTGAGATTTTGAGGTACTTGGCAAAATCTAAAATTTTATTGTATAAATTTTTTGCATTATTGTAGATAATGCCTGAACCTTCTTCTGTAACCTGCTATACTATCAATCCACTTTTCCTACCTTCAATTTAATTTGGCACTATTTCTCAAGCATTCATTTTCTCATCTACTCCAACTGTCTCTTATTTCACTAAGAAAATTAAAGTTAGTATCTTGGGTCTAATCTACAGTATTTAAAATAATTATGATTGTTTTTGAAAATTAAATATGCCTATTGATTCCTTTCTCTTTGCCATTTTTTATTCATAAAAATTCTAAACTCTAATCGCTTCTTCAGCGCTCTTCGTTTATTCTCTGACTGCATAACTCCAGAGTTTGAGAGTCTATATGCTGGAGAGCATAAGTTATCTAAATAAATGATGATTATACCATAAGCTGGTGTCTTAATAGTTTCCGTAACCATGAAGAAATGGTTACAAACTCTTGCTTAGGAAAAATTTTTTCAAGTATCTATTCTGCCATTTATTAGGCAGTCAAAGCTTAAAATGATGTGATTGTTCTATAATTAAACTTGCAGAAAGGTCTTTCCAAAAACATTCAATTCTTTTCTAGAATCAAATATGTGCTATCCAACCTTGTATTAACATCTTCGAATTGGATAAGTGGGCCTTGCCAAGATGTGGATCCAAGGTCCTCTTTGTATTTCAGTTATTAACAGCTCCAACTAACCACTCGAATCCTAATCTATAATGAAATATTTCTGCTTCTTAATTAAATTAAAAATACCTAACATATATAAAACATCCTTTTAATTGGTCTACACAACTTTGACAAAGGGGAAAAAATTGATGATTTTTAATTTATATAAAAAATGACTTCAAATATTTTTCAAATATAAAAACTGAAAATATTTTTTGGTTTTCAAATAAAAAGCTGAATAAATTTTAAAGTCAATAACGAAAACAATAAAAAATGTCTGAATATTTTATTGGAAATAACTGGAAATTTTCCAGATGAAGGAAATCTGATTTATTAGGATATATATATATATATAATATATTATATATATATATATATATATATATAATTATATATATATATAGATATATATATATATTATATATACTAATATAGTATATTATATATATATATATATATATATATATATATAGTATTATATATATAATATATTATATTATATTATATAGATATATATATATAATATAGTTATATATATATATATATATAATAGTATATATAGATATATATATATATACTATATCTATCTATCATCTATCCTATCTATCTATCATCTATTCTATTCATCTAGCGAATCTACTATCTATCTATCTATATCTAAAGACGTATCTATCGTATCTATCTATCTATCTATCATCTATCTATATCTATCTATTCATCTATCTATCTATTCAGTATCTATCTATCTAGCTATCGATCTTCTACAATATCTATCTATCTAATCTATCTATCTATCTATCTATCTATCTATCTATCTATCTATCTAGTGCTAGTCTATCTATTCTATCTATCTATCTAATCTAATCTATCTAATATATCTATCTATCATATCTATCTATGATATCTACAATCCTAACTATCTATCTAATCTATCTAATCTATTCTTATCTATCTATCTATCTATCTATCTAAGACATATCTATCTATCTATCTATCTATTCTATTCTATCTATTCTTATCTATCTATCGTATCTATCGTATCTATCTATCTATCATCTTATCTATCATCTATCTATCTATCATCTATCTATCAGTATCTATCTAATCTATCATCTATCTATCTATCTATCTTAGTGTCTATTTAATGTATCTAATCTATCTATCTATCTACTCTATCTATCTACTATCTTATCTATCTATCTATCTATCGTATCTATCTTATACGATCTATCTATTCTATCTTAGTAGGCTAATCTTATCATATCTAGATCTTTATAATTCTATCTATCTATCTAGTGCTAAATCTATCTATCTATCTATCTATCGTATCATATCTATCTATCTATCTATCTATCTATCTATCTATCTATCATATCTATCTTTATCTATCTATCTATCATCTACTGATCTATCTATATTCCTGACGAAAAGTTATGATCATTCGAAAGTCAATTAATATATTTAAGGAAAGAAGCAAACATGCAGGCTATATATACTATAATATATATATATATATATATATATTATATATATATATATATTTATAATATATATATATATGACTATATATATATATTAATACGATATTATGGTAGGAATATATAATATATGAGAGAGAGAGAGAGAGAGAAGAGGAAGAGAAGGCGAGAGAGAGAGAGAGGGAGAGAGAGAGAAGGGAGAGAGAGAAGAGGAGGAGAGAGAGAGAGAGAGAGATGTTTGGTTATCTAAGGAGGGAAAAAAAGGAATAGTAAAAGATGCAAAAGTACGAGGAAAAGAGAGGTAGAGTGAACAGGTTATGAGAAGAGGACTTACAAGGAATAGGAAGCTCTGCTGGAAAAGAGGAGGGCCCAAAAGGTTAAAATTGAGGAAATAAGTGGGGGACGCATTAAAATAATGAGATATGGAGTGATGCTTTCGTAACTGATGGAAATGGATGTGAGGAGGAGTGTGCTGGGAACACTTCGAGAATCTGCCTAACATTGGCAGTAAATGAAGAGATGATAGTAAATGGGTGCTGGTTCGATTACTCCTCCTGTACATACAAGGATACCACTCCTCCCGTTCATACAAAATATATAATGGAGTCCCACAGAGAGTCATCTTCTCACCGAGATTTTTTAATCTCTTTATGCATGATCTACCAAATTCCACATCCCCTTTAATAAAACTTAATAGCTATGCAGAACGACCTAGCAATCACAGCTCAAAACACACTTCCAGCGAGAATACAACACGTAGAGAACTACATTAATAGGACTAATGTGGAATAAAAGCTAATAATAAGTAGAATGACCGCATCACCCAAAAATTCATTATTTACATTGTCACCCCCCAAATAAAGAAGAATCAAACTTACAACAATAATTTCTCTATAATTAATAGACCTTTCTCTTATACAGCCCACAATAACTAGTCTGACATTTGAACACACATAACATCACCACCCCCAACCATATCAACAACATTACATCTAGAGCCACATATAAATTAAACGCATTGAGAACATTGAAGGGAAAAAACTTTGATGAACACAGAGACCAACACAATAGTATACAGGCAATATCTATGTCCGTTTTAAAACTACGCATTGGCTGCCAGGATCCCACCAATATCAAAAACTAACATTCAAAATCGCTCAGAATAAAGCCCTCGGGACAACAACAGGTTGCCTTCTCACCAAACCAATCCATCACCTCTTGACTTAAACAAAAATCCTTCCAATAAAATCCCATCTTGACAAGATAGGATGTCAATTTTATAGTAAATAAAGATCAATAGATCACCCCCACCGCTACACCAAACACCATGACAACCCATTGCACCGAGAAAGATGAAAATTATACCAGCAATGTTCTATTATGGCATATGCAAAATTCTTTCCAACAGTCACCATCAGACACACTCATCATTAAACACATCCACACACCCAATTATCCCAAAGAATGATTTCCGCATACCCCAATGCCACCGTACCCCAAGCGGGTCCACCCAAAATTTTCAACACCAAGCAAATTTTGGACCACCAAACTCGGGTTATGCTGTCACGGTTCCGCCCTGGGCACCACACCTCCCTTCAGGAAAATAAATCTAAATACCTTAATGACCCCTCCCATCATTATCAAAGATACATCTCTAGACCCGAAGTATCTCTACGTCTTCTGCTTCTAATAGGAGTTAAGCGGGGGGCGACAGTATATATATATATATATATATATATATTATATAGTGATATAATAATTATAATTATATAATAGTATAACTATATAGATATATATTATATAATAAATATAGATAGAATATATTATATATTATATATATATTATATATACTATATAATACAATTAGTTTAAGAGCTCTTAGAGTGAAATCACGAAAACCTCTCATATTAATATGCTGGATCTTCTCATGAAGACCTCTTCATAATAGATCAATTACTTCCTGGTCAGCGCAAAATAAAGTCCCTTGAAAATAAATTGTTGGGAAAGAATTGGCTAAACTTACCTATAAGAATAATGGAAGTTGAGAGAATTAGTGAATACTCACCCCAATATGATAAATCGTGGACCCTAATTAAGGAATATAAAAGGGTGTGAGAAGATGTGGATAACTCACGCACCAATGTACGATAAATCGTATGGTCCTTCAAAGTATCCAAGTAATAAGTGGTCGGAAAGAATATCCAAACCAAACATAACAGTCTATTTGTTCCGCCCAAATGCTGCATAACAAAGCGTCCGCGATGACGTCGATGATCACTGCGACAGCCCCCGTCCTAATATAGTAATGGGTTAAAAAGTATAATATAGTATAAAAATGTAAATATTATAGTATATAGTATAGTATCTAGTATATATATATATAATACGGGTATATTAGTAATATATATTATAGAGAGTATATATATATAAGAGCCCACCATGAGTTGAGTTACCAGAACCGAGTGTGGCGCGCTTGCTTTGTGTTAGCGGTGTGAGTCCCTGACTTGGACTCTTTTATATGATACATGTAGTAGTAGGTATATATATATAATATATATATAATATATATTATATAATATGTATATATATATAGTATATATATAGATATAAATATATAGATATATATAGTATTATAATATATATATAATATATATATATATAGTATATAATATAATATATATATATATATATTATATATATTATAGGTTAATTATATATATATATATATTGTGTGGTGTGTGTGTGTGGTGTGTGTGGTGTTGTGGTGTGTGTGTGGTGTGTGGGGTGTGGTGTGTGTGTGTGTGTGTTGTGTGTGTGGGGTGTGATGTGTGTGTGTGTGTGTGTGTGTGTGTGTGTGTGTGTGTGTGTTGTTGTGGGTGTTGTTTGTGTGGTGTGTGTTGTGTGTGTGTGTGTGTGTGTGGGTGTGTGTGTGTGGTGGGGTAATGTGTGTGTGTGTGTGTGTGTGTGTGTGTGTGGTAATTGTGGAGTGAAGGTGGGTGGTGTGTGTGTGTGTGTGTGTGTGTTGTGTGGTGTGTGTTGTGTTGTGTTGTGTGGTGTGTGTGTGTGTGTGTGCTCTGTGTGTGTGTGTGTGTGTTGGTGGTGGTGTGTGTGTGTGGTGTGTGTGTGTGTGGTGTGTGTGTGTGGTGTGTGTGTGTGTGTGTGTGTGTCGTGTGTGTGTCGTGTGTGTGGTGTGTGGTGTGTGTATGTGTGTGTGTGTGTGTGTTGTGGTGTGTGTGTAAGGAGACAGGGATTAAAGATTACTCTAACCCTTCGTCATTGTTTTACTGTTGTTTTATTTTCCTGTTAGCCTTCTAATTGCGTTTTATTATTGATTTTTAGTAAAATTGAGTAACGCTTCCTAATATTACCTAATTATAATAAAGTTTAGTTCAATATAGATTATTAGTTTCAGGTGTTAATGGTAAGTTATTTAAGATTATGTTAAAATACTACATAAATATCTGATAATCGGTAATTATTATTATTTTCTTTATTGAAAATGATATGAAACCTACATGATGAATTTACTTATTATATAGATGAAGATACTTATCATTAACCAGGTAATAATTGAGGAATAATCATTAATTTGGAAAACAATTTGCCTAAAAAAAAAAAAAAAAAAAAAAAAATCATGATTTTTATTATTAAATATATACTTTAAAAAATCAGTTGATTTAAATCATTTGATTTTTTGTCCGTAGCCAAATGCAAAAAAATCAAAAAAATTCATTTAAAATAGATTTTTTTTAGTAAAAAAAAATCACGCAATAAAATCAGTTTTTTTAAATTCTGAATTTTTTTTTGTCAACCCCTTGATTGATATATATATATATATAATATAGATATATAAGATAATATTATATATATATATATATATAAGTTATATATAGGATTATAGTAAGAAGATATAGAGTTGAGGAGATATATATATATATTATATATATAATATTAATATAATATATATATATATAATATATATATTATAACATATAGATGAATAGAAGATAGATAAGTAAGAGAAGTATAGATAATAGAGCTAAGATAGATGAATAAATAGCAGATGAAGGAGAGTATTAGGAGAGATATATATAGAGTAAGAGATAATAAATGGAGAGATATATAGAGAGAAGATAATGATAAGAGAGAGATGAGATGAATGAGTATATATAGGAGATATAGATAATAGAGTGAGAGAATATAGAGATAGATAGTAAGAGTAATAGAGAGATATATATATTATATATATATATAGTAGTGAAGAGGAGGTCCGCAGACAACATTTATAGTTCCAACACTGACTCCACCAGCTTGATTTAAAGCAGAGCTGTTGAAAATTTATTAAAGAGAAAAAAAGCATCAAACATCAAACAGTGGGTCATACAAAGATGAACGACACCCCCTTTAAAGAGAAAAAGAGCTGAGGGTGGCGAACTTTATGCAAAAACGAAAAAACATGTTTACTTGTTTTAGGATCATATACTAGATAATATATAATAACAAGATATATATATATAGTATAATATAGAACTATTATATTAATATATGAGTATAATATAGATATAGAATTAGAGTATATATAGAATATTAAGTAACAAATTAAAATAGAGACAGTGATGAGTATAATAATATATATATAATAGTTTAGATAATATATATATATATATAAATATATATAAGATATATATAATAATATATAGATATAGAGATAGATATAGAGTATATATATGAGATATTGAAATTATAATTTCCAAATATTGTTTATTATTGAATGTAAATTATGAGAGAATAATTATTAATGAAGTATGATGAGAGATATTGGAATATTAAAGTATGAATATTATTATTAATTATGTATATGCATTTAATGATATTCGAATCCTATTAATGTAATGTATTGAATTATTTAGAGAGATGAGATATTATGAAGATTATTAGATAAGTGAATTATTAAGTGAGATTATTATATGAATTAGAATTATTATTATTAATGAATTAATGTGTAGATTATTATTATAAGAAGAAGATGAATGAGAAAGAAAATTTGAAAATGCCAGAAACAACTGCAAACGACCGCGCATCCCGAAGATAGAAAGAGAATGGATATAATCCATACTAAATCATAAATATATGGACTGATAGAATAATAAGACACACCAAGGACGAATTTAGCCAAAATGTGAGTGAAATGTTAAAGATATAGCGAAATAGAACCAATAGTCCCCAGGACCCTGGCCTCTACTTCAAATTGCGAGAGCGAGCCGCAACCTGCTATGAAACCAAATGCGCCTAGTCATCCCGGTAATAATCTAATAAGAGTGATGTGTAGGAATTAAAGAAGATTCGAACAACAGTAGTAATTGAGGCCTTCACCACCTGTCTAAATCATGAGTCAATAGGTTAATCAAACTAAAACTGCAAGTGATAAGATAAACCATCCTCCCTCATATGTAATGAAACTGTGTTTCAATAACATAAATTATAAAAAAATGAACATACGTAAATTAAGGTTTTGTGATATAAATATGTAACTGATAATTATGGAAACTTAATGCATAAATACAAAGCGTATTATGTAAGTGATCATCAGTACACTAACATATGCTAAGTAAATTAAAAGCAGAGTAAGTATTGACTCTTTTGAAAACCATAAGTAATAGTATATTGTAACCGGCTAATATATACCAATTACGAAGACAGGTTAATGGTAATTATATAAATACAACTATAAGTATGGTTAAAGAAGAAACTTTCCTCCGGTTTAATTATTGTAGAATTAGGTTAATAGTAAACTATCTTAAGGGTATACATAATATTTTAAAATCATTTCTGTTAATTATATATTTATTGCATACATTAATCAATGACAGGTAAGTTATACGTGATCACCGTATGGTAGACATAATAACAATATAACGTGTAATTTCCAATAGTTAATATGTGTTATTGAATAAAAATGTTAAGTTTTCAAGGTTTATTATTGAGTTACATAAATTTTCTAAATATAAAAGATTTAATATAATGAATAATTGATCATTAGCTAATGAAAACTTTCCGTAACATTCACCATAACAGATAAAAAGAAAGGTAAGTACGTTATATAACTCAAATTGCTGAATAAACAAAAATGGAAAGATATTCATTGTTAAAATGAGTTAATTTATGAATCCGGTTTCATATGATTTAGGTCTTTATGATAAAGTTTAATTGATTGATTAATGTAGGAGATTGACATAGCTATGTTGAGTTAAATATATTATAAAGTCTTTTATTAAACTTATATGGTGTATACAAGTTTAAGAAAGGGAAATTGTCATGTATTTAAAATACATAAATCAAATTTTACGAAAATCTTAATTTATATTATATTATTTATCCCCGCGTATATAATATAAGTAACCCAGTAACATAATAAGACTAAAAGAGATAAATGAACGGTTTAGGAAAAGAAAATAATATATATTATATTAATATATATATATAAAGTAAATATATATGATATATATATACTAATATATAATATATATTATATATATAATAGATTAATATTATAATTAATATAAATAAATATATAATATATATATATCATATATATATTAATAATATATATATATATATATAATAATAATATATATATATATTAATTAATATAAATTATATAGATATATAATATATATATATATATAATATATATATATAATAAATATACTATATTTTATATATATATATATATATTTATATAGGTATAATTGTTATGTATAAAGTTGGCTAGCTCCACCATTAAAAGGTGAGTTTTTCGGTCTATCGAAGCCGGCCAAAACTAGTATTAAAATAATAGTTATCTAATTATAATATTTATATATATATTATATTAATATTATATTAATATATAATTAATGGTGAACATATATATATATATATACTACCCCCCTCCACCCCCCCCCCCCCCCCCCTAAATGAAATCCATAGATAAATAAAAAGAATGAAAATGGAAATATTTATATGATAATTAAAATTTGATTTGATATAGGTAGATTTTTACGAAGTTTCTCCAGTTTTACCTCAATATCCCAATTAAAAAAGAATATTGTTAAAAAATTATTTTGTATAAGCATGAGCAATGATAGAATATAACTCAGGTTTTAACAAATCTGATATTAAGTGTGGCTAATCACCAATTGTGAACCAATTATTTAATCACCGAGTAAACATAATATATAAATAAATAGGATTATAAAAAGCGAAACCACCCAAATAGCCATACGAACATCTCATTTATTTCAATCACACATATTAATTATATAATGTTTTATTAAAAATTAATATATATAAATAATCAATTAGCATTTGTTTTAAAAAAAACAACAAATTATAGTTATTTATTTATTATAGAGTCTTCTAAATTTATCGATACATTTTATATATTATATAAAGTAAATTAGTTTATGTGTTATGTGACTATAGGGGGGGGGGAGGAGGTTCAATATAATTTCTTGGGATTTCTGCTCTGTTTCATTTGATTGCATTTTATAATATAGAGAATTTCAGTTTCATAACCCTTTAATAAAGTAAGTGTTTATCAAACAAAGTCGCTTGCGCGCTGATCTTCCGGGAAGCAATTAACATTGACTTGATTAACCATAACGAAACAAAGATATTAATAGTAAAGTAGTACATGTTGCCTTGCTAAGATATTTTTCTTCTCTTTTCTCAGTCAAAGGTAACGAAAATTCTAGAAACGAAACCTTAAAGAAATGCTTAGTTTGGTGTAAATATATGTAAAACCAAGAGTCTTAACGTTGAAAAGAGAATTGTACAAAATCCTGTGTTATCTAATTATCTTTATGAGGTATCACTTTTAGGAATAGACAAATAAATATAGTTAATAGTTACATGAATAAATAGTACCAAAAGATATTGGTTCAGTCTCAATCAAAACCTATTACTCCATACGTGCATATTATAAGTGACTGAGAAGAAGTATACGATATGAACCACAACATATAAGTCTCTTCTAAGAAGGTTATTGATTGACCATGTTTAATAAAGTTAACAAAATAGTAGACATACACTTTTACTGATAAGCAAAATAGTTTCCCCGTTTTGTGTTGATCTACAAGGCTTAACGCAATGTGTCTCACTGGCGAAACCAATGAAACATAATTTTAATAGTAGGAGGTGCACACCTCAAGACGCACCCGAGACTTTCGGGGCACACACCACAGGGAACAAACATCTCTATAGCCACGGAGCAGCCCGGGCGCAGACGCTAATTGCTAATCGCGAGCACTATCGCCTATTAACCAGCCTAGGCAACACCTTACATCCATTCTAAGTGACATCTAAACATAACACGAGCAACACACAACAAACATCTAAAACATTTGGGCATCACCCTTTGCTTCAGTTGTCATCACTCTGAATAGTATAATAAGTGAGCTCTTATCGTTAATATATAGTATATATATATTATGAGTCCAGTAAAAACTATGACTTATAATATCAACATAGATTATGTTCCAGAACATTATTATTTATACAATTATAAATTTCATAAAATAAACTTTATTTTTTTAGTATATTTTTTTTAATTACCAATAAATATATATATATATTATGGTGAGAATAAAAATTGAGTTATTTCTCTTGATTAATAAAATTTTATTTATATTTCTCATGCTAACTACTTGTTATGTTTTTTGTGACGTGCATTATAGGTTATTCATCCTCTGAGAGGCTGTAACATAATAATATTAATATATTAATATAATATTAATTTAATTAATATTAATATAATATTAATATATATATATATATATATAATATATGATATATATAATAATATATATATATGAGATATATATATATATATATATATAGTAATATATATATATATTTAATTACTATAAATATTAACAACTTACAACGTAAGTTTAGTATTATACTAGCACCCACCCTGAGCGTCTGAGACAGAGCGCATTTGGGAGCGTGAGACGTGCTCAATAGCACGTAGACCGGTCTGCCATACTAATGTCTACCTCAACCTGCTTGCATTTCTAACATCCTAATAGGCGAGTTTACTATATAGTTAGTTTTAAAGTATGCATTTATTAAATACTCAATATAATTAATATCACTAATGAAGAGAGGTGAAGGTCTAATTACAATAAAATAATATTTTGATAAATTAGAAAAAAATAAATACTCTATTTAACAATAGCGCCGCAATAACACAAAAATTATTGATCCTTATGAAAATCATATTAATAATAATAAATAAATGTTTCTTATTTATCTGAATTCTATTATTCTACCTAGAGAAAACATAAAAAAAATATTAATGTAAAATTATGATGCAGCTTTAATTTAAGAGAAGTATATATATATATTAATAATATAATATAATATAATATAATATATATTAAATTATATAATATATATATATATATAAATATAAATTCACTAATATATATAAAATATATATTAAATATATTATTTAAATATATATAATTATATAATATTAAATATTAATATATATATAATAAATTAATATATAATATTATATATATTAATTATAATATATATATATTAATATATATATTATAATATAATATATTATATAATATTATATATATATATATATATATAATATATATATTCCTGACTAGGTCTACTTAATATTAAAAAAATTAATAAACTTCACCAAATAACTGTATTGAAAAGTCTGATAAAGAAAAAATACTGTATAGGCAACCACCGAGATATAATATCCAGACAAGAGGAACTATAAAATTATGATATATTAGAAGAATATCATAAGAATGTGATTGGATCAAATGGCGTGCTGTGAGAGGAGAGAAGTGAACGATATCATCCTAGTTATACATTTAGGAAGAGAGTTTATGTTATGTATATTTTGAAAAAACGAGCTCCAACTACTCATTCACCGCGCGAAAATTCAGTTATATTGAGAAAAGGAAAATAATAAAATCAGGTAGAATATAGTAAGTCACGAACAGAAATTAGTATATCATATACCAATGGCTAATTAGCAATAAGGTACTAACCTAGTATATGGACTGTTGAAAAAATAAACGAAAAAAGAAAAAATAATTGTGCCTATTACAGCCTAAAATAAGGTAAAATAAATCCACTTTCATAAACTTGCTTCGCACTAATTTATTATTTTAGGTTTGTGACCGCGGGAAATTGTTGTACATAATAGGTACATAAGTTTATTAAAATGACAATAAGAGACAATATAAAATAAATAAAAAAATAAAATAATCGAACCAGAGCAATAAATCCAAGCATATGGCGCTCTCTCACAGTCAGAGAAAAATATCCACGCAATAGTGTAATGTACATACATCGATGATATCTTATATAATCTCAATATATTTGTGGGTTTTATTATTTCGAGGTATAAACATTTTAAATTTCCTCTAAGCAAACATTATTAACACGTGTTTGTATATTATATTATAGCTTATGAAACGCATTTCCACGTATAGCGTGTAAAGACTATTTCATAAAATACAAATGTACAAGAATTCTAAATTCAATACCCTAAATATATTTTCGTTCTAGAAAAAAACCAAGCAGTGTCATTTAGCATATTTACACACATCTTGTATTAAGTGAGACAGATAGATATATATGATAATTTTTCTTTTCTACCTTATTTAATATTAAAATGCCCTTCCTAAGAATCCGCAACCATTGGTAGGACGGCGTCGGAATCTGATAAGAGAGCAGGAATTTACGACCTGACCCTATCCGTCTGTAAAATTCAGGTTCGAAGCAAGAATTCCTAGGGAAACCAATGCGAGATTTAAAGAACTTCTGGTATAAATATATGTTCTGACAGAAGGTATATAAAAAATATCCCTGGTAGTATAATTATAATAATATATAAATCATGGTGATTACATTCTATTATTGATTATTTTTAATAAAATGGAATTTCTAATAGGCATTTTTTTTGCATGCATTTGACATACAATTACAAATTTAATTTAATTTTATTTAATAATTTCTAGGTGTGAAGTCTTGTTAGATGGTGAATTCAACTTTTATTATAGATAAATATTTTTTCTACTAGATAATGAAAAATTACACCTTTAGAATCTATAATTTAGTGTAAAATTTGTTTTAAATATAAATTGGGAATGTTTTAATCATTTTATTGACTTTTACACTTATTAACTCATAGAGTATGTGGCGTACGTAGAAATGACTTATATTTTTGAACTAATGTATTTCTCAAGTTATTTAATATAATAATAAAGTTATATAAAAATATTATAAAGAAATTTGAATATCATTATTTGATAAATATAAAAATATTAAATTATTATTATAGGATAATTATTATTATCTAGTATTGATTATTATAACTGTGGTGTATTCAATAATAAAGAATGTATTTTTCCCATATAATAAACATTCTTTTTTTGTTTACTGAGAATTAAGTGTTATAGAAAGTGTAATACAAGAGTAACCCGTAAACCGCCCAGGAGTTGGAATAAAGTAAAATTTTTATGGGAAAATATAAATTTTCCTTAACTAATATTACATAATGAAGAATGATAAAATAATACAAAATGTGAAGATGGTGATTCCATATTTTACCGTAAATATGTAGTCTCCGAGAATCACCTCCACCAAAACAATTAAAGATAGATGAGTTCCCGTAAAAGCGTTATGCCGAATGCAGAGAAATTTATGTGGAGCGAGAAAAGTTCGACAAGCATTTGCTTTAAGTAAGAAAATTCTCATACTGTAGAAGAAGCGTTTGAATGGGATGGATATCATAAATCGTATTCTTATTGAGGTATTATGTTAAAATAATCCTGAATTTTAATGTTAAACCTTGAAAGGGAAATATAATGGAGAGTGTGGTTTATTGTGTTAAAAGTTAATGTAAGGAGTAAATATTATATCAAATTGAGATTAAATATGGGGTAATGTGATGTAGATGTGAAGTATGAATATGAATGGTCGTTAGGTATATAAATTATTGTATTTCTCAGGTTTATGAATGATAGTGAGTAATTTTATTTAAATTTATGATTAATTACAGTAAAGGTGATTTAATTTATTTGTAATATAGGGTAATAGTATATTATTTTATTTACTATAAAATAGAGTTATTAGTGAAAATTTATATTATAATATCTTATGAAAGTAATAGCCAACCAATACTGAATTCACTGAGAAAAGTATAACGATTTGAAGGCGTTCCAACTCATGAAAACCCTCTTAAGGCACCCAAAGCCTATGGAATCGGAGATGAAAAGTGAAAAGAGGCAGATAATCAACTATGTTAGACGGGTGATATACCTGAGAGTCCCAATTAATGGTATTATGAGCCTCCGAAGAGAAACCATCCTTGTATAAAAAAAAATACATATCACAATACACAAAATAAATACAAAAAACTATAAATAATTTTAACACAAAAAAATATATATGATAAGAGAAGAATGAAATTTCTTAACATATACCGAGAAATAATAACTACCAAAGCCTAAATCCACATGTAGTGAGAAGAGAAATAGTATAGAGTAATGCGAGCTATTTAGTTATCCCTTGATAAAAAAAGAACCCAGTTCAAAAACGTGTGCTACTTTTTTTTTTTTTTTTGATGCCTCAGGTGGAGGTGCTATTTGGGCGTGCCTTCATGGAGTCCGTGGTAACCCAATTCTCTGGCAAAGACCATCTATATGTTAGTACAACCAATCTTAAGCCTATCATATTTAAATTCTAAATTCATTCTTTATGTTCTTCAACGATATAAAGATATACTAGCGACACTAACCATGCTACTATATATTATATAAATATGAACATTTGTATCAACAAAGCTAAATAATATATTTATTTAATAATATTATAATAAATTAATTATATTTTAATTTAAATATATAAATATATTTATATTTATTTAATATTAATATATTAATATATATATATTAATATATATATATAATATAGATAAATATATATATATAATATATATATATAAGTATAATATATATACTTATATATTATTTGTAGGTAAATTTACACGGCATATGTAGGGGCTCTGAGGTACCGACGGACGAAATCAACTAAGGGGGGGTGAGATCGATTTTCCATACCCCGTTAGACTAGGGTAGAGGGAGAACCCCCGCGACACCCAAATTTATCACCTAAAAAGATGCACGTGAGTTTCACGAGGAATGAGAACTACCTCCCCCGGAGGGGAATAGTCTCATTTAAACCCCGTATAAGTTCCCACCTGGATATATATATATATATAAGGTTATACCCGAAGATAGTAAACCACTACGGCAAGGCGACCGAACACTCTTGGTATAACATATTATGAGTAACGCAATATAATCACCTATACGTAATATAATGGAATAGGGATGGTGCTTCTGTAACTTATGAAATGGATGTATTCATTTGTTGAAGGTGTAGAGAAAAAAAAAAAAAGAATAAGATAATAATAGAACCATATATCAAGAAAAGTATCTGCCTTCTATATATTAATATCTTTTAACGAATAATGTGAGAAACTCTAAGTAAAAAGTTGCCTGTTAAGTAGAGATAGAGTCGTGCCTTCTAATCATATTACATATAATTATAAAAAATGTTTTGAATTTGGTTTTTTTGTATATTGTTAACATTGTCTATACACCAAAGAGATATTAGGATTTACCAAAATTCAGAAAGGTATTTCCCTGTATGAGCCCCTGTTTTGTATGGTAAGAATTATTTAAGAGTAATTTTGTATTTAATAGATATTAGTATTTGTTTTTCTTTTTTTTTTTTTTTTTTTTTTTTTACAATTCATGCAGTCCTAAAATAAAGTAAGGAGTTGAAGAAGTAAAATCTCATGCCAAAATTTCCCCGGAGCAAAATAGTATATCGCATGTTCACCAGGATAATGCATCTTGATAGGTGGAGTATTGAAGAAGATAGGATTGTGCTATCTCTAGAGAGGCATGACGCACGTCGAGATGGTGATTGATTGTAGATTTGGAAGTTAAGTGTGTATGCCCAAAGGACAAGAATGATGGAAAAAGCAATTTGTATTTTCAATCTGTAGATGGTAATTACTTGGGAGAGCTATAATAATAATAATAATATATAATATAATTAGTACCCTTGTAGTAAAGGGTAATGGTGAGAGAAAAGGGGATACTGTTAATGAAAATTATATAGGTGGAGAATAAGTTATTGAAGTGTATTGTAGGTGAGAAGATATTAATGCTGGATTTTTGTCATCGAAAGAGTGGTATATCGTAGTGACTTAAGAGGTGAATAATACTGATTGAAGTGAATAAAAGAATACTAAAAGTGCTGTTTATATAGGTAAGTGGTAGAGTGAAGATAGTGTGGTAAATCACAATCTTTATACATTATTATGTAATAACCAATATATATATATAATAAATGAGATTAGAAGTAATATATGAGGAGATAATGAAAAGAATAATTCTATGAGATATTTGAAGGAGTTTTACTAAAAGTAGATTTTATTACAACAGTAGCGTATAATATAAATTAGAGTTAAACCCAGACATAAGACAATAAAATTAAATAAATGAGATACATTGGGAGCTTATTCTAAGATTTATATCTAATAAAGGGTGTATTACCGGTTTTAGTAATGAACAATCTGAGATGATAATAACAAATAGTTAAATGAGAATCTATAGCCGAGCAGATAGTGAAGCGTGTGTAATATTTTCAAAAGTGAAGTGATCGATTCATGTTATTGAAGCTGAATTTAGATTCCTAGTCAGTATCGGAGTGATAATACAAGTCTGTTTCCTTATGAGTACTTCTTTAAGAGCCTTGTTAATAATATCATACCTGTGTATCTATCTGTATTAGGCGTGTCTCCCAATGAATATAGAAAAGAAGATCGAGTGTGAGGGATTGGCAGGAATATAGTGTTAGAATGATAGGAGAAATGGAGATGAGAGTTAGAGAAGGTGCCCACCATTTAAAGTATTATGCCGGTAATTATGATTTGGTATTCTGTATGTGGCTGAGTCTGGAATAGTATAGTAGAATTAAGATAGAGGATTGGTTAGTGAGTGAGAGATTTGGCAGGATAATGGTTATGTAATAATAGTAGAGGGTTGAAAGTAAACGTAGATAAGAGTAAGGTTTATGGTTGTGAGTAGATAGAAACAATCCGAACTTCTAATAGTGTGTATTATGTAGTGGAAAAAGGATGGAAAATAGAGAAAGACATAGAACATGCGAAGCAAGTTTTGTGTTCTGAGTTTTATACAATATTTAAATTTGTGATTTTTATAAGAGTGGTTGTAGTGTAAAATGAGATGATGATTAGACCCCTATATCCATGAGAACTACGTAGTATGATAAAAGTATCAGGAAAATGTAGTCTATAATGTATGTGAAATAAATATAATGACATAAAGAGAAGGTGTCATATGAGAGTGAGATTGACAAAATTAAAAATAAAATTCTAATATTGATGATAAATATGTAAAGCGTAGAATAAAATAGATCTGACCTTCTCTTTGACTTCCTTTTCGGTTATTTAATAAAGAAAAACAATATGATAGAAAGCCCGAAATTTCTGAACCAGCGTCTGCGATTGTATGTTGAGTATTATATGTTATTAGAGAAGAACCAAGAGTATATATATTTTCGTAGTTATATAAAGTGAGAAAAATGCTTTATTATACGCAACCCTTGATAAATAGGTTAAGTTGAGTGTGAGACTAATCCTCAAGTGTGTTAAAATAATAATATTATAAATGTAAGTTATTAAATTTGAAAATGTGAGAGGCAAGTGTTCTGAGTTAAAATAATTTTAGGTAATGTGTATATAGATTGAAGAAGGGATAACGGTATGATGAAACAGAGGTAGTAGGAAAGTTGCTGAATGGCAGGAAAGTGGCTGGTTGCAATTAAATCGTTGGATGAAATTGTAAAGGGACTAAGTCTTGAGTGCGCTAGAGCTTACATGAGGGTATGTTTTTTTTTTCTTTTATGTTATTGTTATAGTTTTATGTATGAGTGAGACTATGGGTCTTGAGGAATAAGATAAAGTAATATAGATCTATAAGTTCAATGTTGATTTCAGTATATTAATAGGGACAACTTTATGGGTGCCAATGCTAGGTGTGAAATAAGATTAATTTAATATTAAAGTGTAGAGATATAGAACGTTATATATATAATTAGAGTGAGAGTAATAGGTATATATATATATCATATATAATATAATTATATTTGGTGTGAAGAAAGGGTAAATAGATAGAGAATTAAATGAAGTATTGATTTGAGATGAACATGATCTAGACTGTGTATTCTGTAGCTATATAGTTTATTAATTAAAATATTTAATGTGTGAAATGTCGTTCAAAAAACCGAATCAGGCTAATTGCGTATTAAGCTTGGTATATATTTAATGGTATATAATGATGTTAGTTTTCCCAAGCTGAAATATGTGTTGCGAAGAATCTGATTGTACCGCCGCTGGAGAGATAAAAACCGAGAGAACCCACGAAGAGAATTGATAACAATCAGTGTTGGATTTTGTGCATTGTAATTGTCAAACGTGTATATGCGATCTGAAGGACGAGAAATGTGGTGAGAGTGTTTGTATAAATACAGTAAGGCTATGAGAATAAAGGCGGCATGATAGGAGAGAATGGCTGGATGTTGTAAGGGGGTATGAAGGGCATTAAGTTTGATTGGCCCACCTGGGCCAGGGGATGTAAACCTATCATTAATACTATTATTGTCGTATATTTACCATTATATGATTGTGAGATGATCTCGTCGCGGTCTAGGGTGGATATTTTCTGTCTAAGTATATATATATATTCTATGTGTACGAAGGCTCATCAACTTATATAATATAATGGTTACAGATAGGGGCTATATATAGTGATATAGGCTAGGGGATCATTTATCTTTTCGTAACGTTTGATTACATGTTTATCTCTCATATCTGAGCTTTCTATTATTCTCTCGATTGTTTATGACTTCCCCGTTACCCTCCACATAATCTTGTGGCATATATAGAAAAAGGGATGTATATTAATTTTCCACTTCATTTATTAAAAACCCATAGATTTAAACAACTCTTTTTTTTGTATTTAATATCCAGGCTAAAGAGAAAAGATGAAAATTAATAAAAATATTAATAAACCCTAATGATATATCAATAAAACTTTTTTCGTAACCTTCCCATAGTCAACCAATAGTTTATATATATATTATATATATATAATATATAAATATATATAATATAAGCTACATCTAAATAAATTTTATAGTTCTATATATCTATATATATTATTCTATGATTAATGAATTTAATTTTAACAATTAATTTTAATAAAATAACGTATAAAATTAAATAAATAATAAAAATATGTAGAAATGGTAATATTATAGGAAAGAGTTGCCAAATTTATTTATAAGGGACAAATGTAGTGAAATGTATAAAGGGAACGGATTGAGATTGTGACAGAGTGTAGTAGGAAAAGTTATTAATAAGTAGGAAAATGTGCAGGAAGTGGCTGTAGCAATTAAACCTAGTTTAAGTGGAATGTAAATTACTGTCTTGAGTGCGCTAGGGTCTTTACATGAGGGTATTGTTACCTGTGTTATTGTACTGTAGTGAGACTATGGTATGGAATAAGATGTATCGATCTAAAGTTACAAAAAATGTGTTCAGGTGGACAATCTTTAGGGGCGTGTGTTAGGTGTGAGAGAATTGATAAAAAAATGAGGAATGAACGTATTAGGACTAGAGTTATGTGGTGTGAAGAAAGGGGTAAATGAGAAAAAGATGGTTTGTCATGTGGAAAATAGATGGATGATAGTCGTAGTTGAGTGAGTTATGCGAGTAAATGTATGATTATGAATAAGAATGAGACGAGAGCGCGAGTGCGTGTCTTGGGTATAAACAGCGAATGGTTATTTCTTGTCTGGCCTGAGCAAACCGATATCAGAGAAAGAAGATGGGATATGACGATCTACGCCCAATTTCCCTATTGAAAGAGGACGAGGTAAGTAGAGAATGAGTCAAAGAGGCGAGAAGAAAGGTGTATCGCCATAAATAAGGATAGTGTGGTTAAAGAGAGTCTGGGAATTGTTGATACAACCTTGGAATATAATATTATAATAGAGTATGTGAGTAATACTCCAAACATGTAATGAAGATGTACACCAAAGAGAGACAATAACATATTCGCTAATAAGTACCATGACCACCAAATGTTTATAATAAGCCGCCCCAAGCAGATCTCGTCAAGTCCGTCTTGGATGACCCATAGTGGGTGTGGAATGGACATTTAAAGCTAATGTGTAGCTAGCGACCTACCGGAGTAGTTTCTCACGTTGTAATGATTTGAAAATCCGAGGAATTGAAGGTGAGAATTTCTAAGGAGTTGAAGAGTCTATTGCAAATAATTACTAAACGCGCTAAGAAATATGGTTGTTCAATATGTGGTGGCGAACTTGTTTGACTAGTATATCTATCCAAGTGCATGTGAAACTGTGTAAGCGACCTAACTCTAACACCAGTTGACAGTCGAGATTAGTTAATGTTGCTAAGCGTGCTCCTATATAATTTGAATGAGGTGATGAGAGCAACAATGTAATACTATACCTTAAAATTAATTATTAGTGTGTCTGCAAGATAGAATACCTTCCCAATATGTGTAATCATACAAAGCTTATACTGATACCATACAGAGCAGCGTTGCGCGAAGAATGTTCAAACATATGGTCCTCAATCTTATATAGTGACAGACGACCACAATTGTCAACACATGTGACTTTAGTCATATCGAGAAATCCTCAATCAATATGGAACGAATTATCGCGAATATCCTGAGCTGCACCGTGGTTCCTTCTGAATGAAGTGTACTATATGTGTGTAGGGTTTGGACACTTTCTGACCTACAATTAAGGGTGAGTTCAATTACCTGCTAATTTGTTTCACAGTAAAACTTAATGAACTCTTTTTATAAATAATTAATTAATTAGCCTTTTTCTTTATACATTAAAATTTTATAATTGATCAGTTCAAGAGACTCAAATCATGGGGTTTTATGAAGGGTACCTTTAAATACAGGGTGACTGGGTTAGCAACCCTGCTATTGTGTCCCACATGTTTGTATTCCAGAATAAAGTAATGGTATAAAGTAAAATTAATTTAAAAACAAAATATTTTGTGTAATAATTAAAAATATAACTGTGAAATGAGGTTGAATTTATGTATTATAAGTAGTACTGTGTAATATGATATTACATTGACTCATTTAATACGGAAAGTTTGACATATCTTTTTGGACTGTCGGATTCATGTTGCCCGATTCAGATCCTGAAAAGAAGATCGGTGGTACTGCTGCGTGTGATATTATAAATTCCTCTAACATAGAGTTCCTATCATATGATGATCTTAACCTGGGTACGTGACTGAAGATCAAATGGTATGTGGCCTTAAAAAAATGTAGTCCTAACCTGTAAAAATGCGTTTTTTTTTTTTTTTTGAGCGTCTCTAATGACCTAAATCTGACTGTGCATAAACCTATGTGCTGGAATCGTTCGAGTAATTGTGTTACAAGTAGACATAGATATATCTTAAAGAGATTGTTTAAAAACAGTGAGTATATGCCGTTTGCATAAAGGCCTTAACTGTTTTGCCTTTAGCTAGTTAATGATAATTCATGAATTCATTTCTATAAGTTTATAAAAGGGAGAGTTTGGTAAAATGTCTTTTTATACTTTTATCTTATGAACCTCTTTAAACCTTGCCAAATCACTAGTTCAGATCATTTACGAAGGAACGAAATATATATATCCTTGAGGTTCTGTCTCATTCTTTCACTTTACC
The DNA here is from genome assembly GCA_015478945.1 of Trachelipus rathkii. Lineage (NCBI taxonomy): Eukaryota > Metazoa > Arthropoda > Malacostraca > Isopoda > Trachelipodidae > Trachelipus > Trachelipus rathkii. Next base: position 11,976 of record JABUQX010065414.1, on the reverse strand, counting down.
CTAGTTGTTGCTTTACATCCATATTTCGTTCTCTTTTTCCATATTCTAGTTTCTATTATTACTACCACTTATCTTATTTCTATCTTAAAACTACCTTTTCTATCAACTGTCATAACTATCTTTGTTTCTTCTTCTTTGTTAATTTTTAAACTCTAATGTTTCAAGAAGTTGTAAATTGAAATTGATTATTTACTTTCAATACTTTGTATTCAAAGTTACTAACCTCTATGCTGTACCATGAAAATAACATCTACTTATAAAGAGTTCAATTATAGATTAAGCCCTACATAATTTTCCTTGTACTAAGTAAGAATACAGAATCTCTCTTTGCATCTCTTTGCGTGTTTTAGCTGAATATAATTCTTTAACAAATTGAATGTGGTAAGTCTAAAACAAAATAAATGAAAATTTGGATTATCATAGCAAATATACCGTATGTGTATTATTCCCATATTCGTAATTCACATGTATCAATGTAGTTTTAAACTTTTAATTTTTGTAATGGAAGATAGTAGTAAACAAAAGTGCTCATTAAGCGATAGGGTTGGGATGATTTAGCGGTTAACTCATCTGATATGATGGCACGGATGTAAGAAAAACATTTGACATCCCCGGTTGTAAAACTTAGACAAACTAACATGCTTCAAAATAATATAGTCTTAAAACTGCAAAGACAAAAATGCATTTATAAACATCTGCAATAATAATTTTGACCCGATAAAGATTCTGCAATAACCAATCGAGTATGAAAGTACCACAGTAAAAGGAAAACATTTTTTCTCGCGTTTTAATGAGTTACCAGAATGCTGATCCTAAAATTTTGTGGAAATCTGCGACATCACTAATCTGTGACTCCTTATTATTGCACACCTATATTGTAATTCAAAATATTTATAGTTATCTAAAGCTTGGTTTCATTTCACTGTTTATGAAAGAATCTTCCTGTTATATAGTTTCATATTGGTTTTAATAATAAATTAAACAATAACTTCAATATGTATTTAACAAGTCTCAAATTATATACTCTATCATTCTACTAATAACTTCTCTATACAACTTCATTACTAGCTCTATTCATGCTGGACACAGGCATTGTTCGTCCTTCATCCTTCACTCTTTAGATCACTCTTCCTATCAAATACTTTTCCTACCCTTTTCTACAACTAGTGTCTTTCCTCTCTTCTCTATATTTCTTACATTCTTCTCTCTCCTTTCCTCTCTCCTTCTTTCTACATTCCTGTCTGACCAGGCTCATGACCGTTCCTTCTTCCCTGCATATTGGCATTTCTGGCAATCAATCTTTTAGCTTAATTTTAAACTTTATTATATTAAATTTAACTATTTAATAATTTTTTTTTATGTTTAGAAAAAACATCCTTTTGCAATTAATATAGCATACTAAAATTAACAATGGAGACACTGATATATTATATAAGAAAATTAACTTTTATAATTCATGAAATTATATAACCAGTTGCAAATCAATAAAGCCTAAAATATATTTTATATGCCATATTATATGGGTAAAGTCTCATTACTCAACTATCTTTATTTTATTTTTCAGAGCCTGGGGGTGAATTACACCACTTATACGGACAAAATTCTAATAATCAGGAAAGTATGGGGATCTGAATTTTCTAAAAATTAGTAAAATATATTATAATATAGTATAGTTATATTATTAATTATAATTATTATATATAACTATAATATAATTAGCTAATATTATAAGGATAAAATATTTATATATAATAAAAACATTCTTCATATATATCTGGTTAGTAACCTGATAAATAAGGTATTGGATCTGTGGTGATTATAGAAATAGATCTCAGATTACGTTCAAAAATAAATGATAACACTTGATTCTTTTTCTAGTAGTATCCCACTTAAAACTTCAAAAGATTTATGCTTCTTTACTTTCAGAGCTTTAGCAAGCTTTATATACATCAAAACTATTGAGATAAAGACCTAAAAACTAGATTTAAGCAGAAAGCTATAGATTTTAGATGTTGAAAGCATTACGTAATTGTTCACGAAATGACATCTACCTACTAAATGACGATTTTTTGCTTTCTGGATCTGCATATTTTGAGGTAGTTAACTTAGTAAATGAGTATCTACCTAAATGGTGCACTCAAAGACATTCTGACCTACACTAATATAACCGATTCATAGTGATGATTATACTTTTACAGGTATACTTTAATGTCAACACTTTAGCTCTCTTAAATATCTGTTCCTGTTATTTAAAGCACGTTACTTACACCTCAGATTTTGAATCACTCATAAACCGATTTCCTACCTTATGATTATTGTTGATAACAATTATTAACCAACAGTTTCTATTCAAAATAAACATCTGGTGAATTTGGTGATAAGTTCTATGAATGTCAGCTATAAATCCTTGTTTTCTTATCCTAACAGTTATTAGTCTCTATATGATGTATAAACTAGGTAATACAAACTAATAAAAAATTATCAACCCTGACAATTGTTTTATATCATTGGGGTATATTTACTGGTCATGTCAATAATTGGTTCGAATAATGATCAAAAAGAACGTATTACTTCATCTTTTGCTGATCCTTAATGCCTGTGTGGTCGGTCTTTTTCTTTACAGTGAGCGTCATATTCTTCATTTGTGGTGTAAGAGCATTTTTTGTCTAAATTAAATAAAAATAAAAGCAGGTTAACTACTATCTCTAGTTTGCACGCGATGGGGATAGAGTATTAGGTGTACGGTAGAAAATAGATGATTTATGTTACCACTCACCCTTACTAGCCCCATTTCATTTTTTCATTATGTTAATCTCTATACCTGCTGTTTAATTTGGAAGTTCTTAATTATTTGAAGGACAAAAACTCACGCATCTCCGAGGCAAGAAGAGCATATATCCATGGCCCACTAAATTTTAAATATTAATTAAATCATTACGTTCAAACTACTCATTTGTCGTGTCACACTTTAAGAAAAAAAATGTAATGAAAAAAACATAAGTTAGTAATTAATTGGCCATAATTAATAGAATAGCAGAAAGTAATTTGAAGGGCTAAGTCCATGAGAATATTTTTAAATTATAATTCAAATTTAAATGGAGTTTTGATTACAAACGCTGGCCACATTTTACACCTTTCTGGATTGTTGGATATACATTTTGCTCGAGTCGGGTTTTTAGTGAGATCATTTTTGTTCCGGAAAACATTTTCTTATAATTACTTCAAAATTAGCTGTTGTACTATAATTAGAGAAAAAAACCACCTATATATTTAAAATCCTTAATGCCATTATCTATATTTATTGACAGTTTTAAACACCTTTTAAAACTTAACCAAATACAAAGATTGCCAAGTGTTTTGCCATTTTAAAATACAAACCCTATGAAAAAACAGAAAAACAACCTCAACCAAAAAATTAAATCTAAACTCACATACTTTGTGCATTTCACTTGCATTGATTGGTTATGATTTTCTATTTTAATGTACCACGAATACATATCCTAATGAGAAGTTTATGATTTGTTTTTTCCGTGTCCAATTTGTTTTTTTCATGTAATACATATTCAAAAAAACCATGGTTTTTACCAACTCCTACATTTTTTCAGTGATTGGTGAATTTTTTTTTTAATTTTATCTTATGCGATACCTATTAGGCAGATACAATAAACATTCCTTTATCTATGTTTCTTAATAAAGTTCACTATTTCATCTATCAAGTTCTCAATGTAGGTTGATGAGGGAGACTGATTTTCTGTAACCTCAGGTATGGCTTGACGGACGTTTTGTATTGAGAAGTCTGGCGCGAGACCACTCGAGTACCGTGTTTTATTTGTCTACACAAATCTGTAGTTTGGAGACTCCTTTTGTTTTTTGTAACATATTTAAACTTTCAACACAATAATATATGGTATGTTTTTCGTCTCTATTTTCATATTTCGAGGAAAGAATATACAAGTTTGATTCTCGTCTTAACATAGTGTCAGTTATACTAGGCGCTAAGTAAGAGTTATTAAAAAGAACAATACACATTATTCCTACCACGTGCTTTGTGATTGCTAGGGTGGCATCCAACACATTTATATCAAGTAGGTGCCCGAATCCAATTGTTTCATTATTTCGCATAGCTACAGAAAATCAAATAAAGAGTGCGGCAAATTGCGGGCGCATTCTGGTTTATGGGACATATAGCCACATAAAGAACCATATGTGTTTTCGGCTCTGCCTGGTTGAAGAGAGTGACCTCTTCCGTGTGGTCACGGGTGATACTACTTCTATGTCTTGTGACTCACAACTCTGTTAAGTTTTCCCACTTGAGCATATGCATTTTACATTAGGATTTTTTACGCTTCGCCAACCCTACTCATTACTCCTCTCGGTCACGTCTACTTATTCATGTTTAGTCTGTTTGGGGTATACAAATTAATCATAAAGTTGGCACTACGAAAGCGCAGATCTTCAATACAACAATAAAACATGTAGTTACTTCACGCTATTAATAAATATATATATACGACATATAAAAATATTAACTAATTAGAATTTTTTATTTTAAATATGTTCTCTTATCTTATAGTATAGACTGTTATGAAAGGTGACAATGATTAACATGCGTCTTTTTTTAACCAAATACTTCGGATCTGGTTCCAACCAAAAACAAGCAAGAATATACGCTGTGCAATATTTTGTCGATAAACTCCTACCACGATGTACTAATCTTCTGGTAATATTGCTCCAATAATTATATGTTCCTAATTTAGTTAGCATAAATTTCCTGATTAGATATTTCTGAACTGAACACCGCTTGATTAAGAACTCACACTTTTGTTAAACAAATTAGTCGTGAATTATTGATCTCTCTCGGATGATGTTTAAATTTACCGTTTCTTTAATTTGTGATTATTATTTTTAATTGAACTTGATATAGGATTTTATTCGCGCTGACAATTCATGCATGATATATATTAACTGGTAGATTAATTACTTAGGGTTATGGTTGGCCCATTTTGTGAGTGCTTAATATACATTTATAATTGGTATGTAAGCCTCATTTTAAATTATTGTATACAATTTGACTGATTATTAGGCAAATGATTAATAAATTATTTAGAATTTATTAATTAGTATTATTATTATTAGTGTATTATAATATTATTTTATATATATATTATTAATTATTATTTTATATAAAATTTAATTTATTTATTATATTTATTTATTATTTAATTATTGATTATTATTTAATATAATTTTATTATATTAATTATATAATATTATTATATATTAATTATTATTATTATTATACTTATATAATTTATATTGATTATTATTTAGAATATTATTAATTCTTATTATAATTATTATATATATATATTATTAATTATATTTTATTATTATTTTATAGATTAATTAATTTAATTATTATATTGTAGAATATAGTAATTAATTTAGGTATCATTTGATTGATTATTATTAATCCGTGAGTGTGAAGTAATATTAGTTATTTCCGTTGATTAATTATTGAAGTCTCGATTCATGTATTATTTTTATTCCAGTGTATAGACTGTCTTTACCACTATTGATAATATTTATTTAATTAACGTGAAATTTAAGTTTGAGTTACCTGTATTATTTAATTTTCGGTAAGTCGCATAGAATTGTAAGATTATTCACTCTGATGTATTTTATCACACCGTGATAATTCCTGATGTACTTCTATAAATATTGATTTTTAACTTATTATTATTTTAATACTTATTATTATTACTAGTCTTTTATTATTATTAATTATTAATATGATAGATTTAATGGTTATGGTTATTATTATTGATTTTATGTATTTTATTTTATTATTATTATTATTATTATTATTTTATCTATTATTATGTAAATAACTTATCCACTCTTATGTAATTAATTTATTTTATTATCCTTATTTATTTTATTAGATTTTTGTTCTATATTGTAAGTTTAAGTTACTATCCTTATATGATTTTTTATTTTATTTCAGTATTTATATTAATTTTTTTCTATTTATTTAATTCTTAAGTTAATGTATTGTTGTATATGTTATAAAAATATTTTTCCCACTTAAGATTTGAATGAATTTTTATAAATTATAGCCTTTTTGTTCAACAACGATCTTATAACTATTTCTTAATCTTTTAATTTTTAAATTTTACTTTAGAAATTTTTTATCATTTTACTATGGAAATCACTATCTTTTTATACCTGTTATCAATTTATAAACCATTAATATAATCTCAATTGTTTTTTTATTAAATGAATTAATATTGTTTGTAATTATTTAATGTACATTGATTATATATCTTATTTATTTTTTATATATTATTATTATTATTTCAGTAGTTTCGATCTTAGTAGTTTCGACTTAAAGTCTTTATTAAATTATTCAGTGTCTCAATTAGTTATATAATCTTATAATATATTTGTTTTTGTTTATTGATCAATAAATGAACAGTTAGTTTTTATCATTAAGTGGGTAAGTATTATTATGAATAATACTCTATTATTACTATTACCTTCACGAATTGAAGTTGAGGTTGAAGAATAGGTGGCTTCACTATTTCATTACCATTCTTCCTAATAAAAAAATATATTATTTTTATGATTGTGTATATAAAAATGTTTATGAAATATTACCATTTTATATTTATTTATTTATTTTATGTATTAATTATTATTTATCTACTATTTATTTAATTTATTAATTATATCGTATACATTATTTATTTTTATTATTTATATTATTATCTTATAATTTTAAATATATTATATTTATAATATTATTCAATGTTATACGATCAGTATAATATTTTGAAGTGTTAAGAAATCTAAAACTGATAATATATTATTATAATTATATAATTTATATAAATTATTATTGTAAAATATATTTAATTATTTATAGTATTGAGTAAATATAATAATAATATCTATAATAATAAATTTAGTTTGTTTGATCGACTATTATATTAGGTTTTTGTCTCCCGCCTCCACGGATATAATATTGGGTGATTTATTATAATAAATTATTCTGTTGTATGTGTTAATGTCCATCACAAAAATTTTTTTAATGCATTTACTTTTGAGAATATTTCTGATGTTGGTCCCAGTTGTGACCGAAACGTTCTAATTTTTTTAATAATTCAATGTTGTTACAGTATGTTTTTTTCTCGTTCCATTATGGTTGTTTGACCAACAGCTATTTGGGTATGTTTGTGTTGTGCCTATGTATGTATGTTTACTTGATGTTCGTGCTAGATCTTTAAATATTTTGTAAAGAAAATTATGTGGGTAGGATACCTATAGATTCTTATGGGAGTTAACGCGGGAATGAAATATTTTTGGTAGGTTATATACTATAATTATATATATATAGGAACGGATAATACGTAGGTTAATTAGTAATTATCTTTTTATTTTATCCACTTTATTTATATTTACTTACTTTCTATAATTTCCTCCATTTAACTCACATAATGTAAGCTATGACTGATTTTCACATAAGAAATTTTGATAGTCTAAAATCTTATTTCAAAGTTTGCCTCATGATTAGCGTATGTTTATATTACTCACGAAATTAGGATTATATAAATAATTTACGTGAAGGGGTACTTGTAATAATAAGTATATTAAATTAAATTATATATAAATTATATTATATAAATAAACCTTAATCCTTAATAACTTTCATATATTATTATAATATATATATAATTAATTTAATATATATAATTATATTATATTAATATATATAATAATAATATATATATTATATATAGATTATATATTAGTATTTTACACCATTCCCCTCTCACACTTTATTAGATGATTTAATATTTAATTTACCTTTCAGGTGTCGCCTCTGCAGAATCTCCTCCATTTCAGTAGGTCTTCTAATTACTAATATTCGAATTTTACATTCTTCGCCATCTTTACACTGCATTCTCTACTAGTAACATATCGATCTCCCACGTCTTGAGTGGACTGTCCCGCATTACATTCGTTCCATACATGTTTCATTACGCCGTTTCCAGTACTATTCTCTTTTCTTTCTGTATTCAGCTTTTTCGTTTATTTTTAGAACTTACTCTCTTCCAAAAACTGGGCGTTATCCATTTTCCAGCAATCTTGGCGTGGGGAATTCCAAGCTCCTTGGCCTTATCAATATTTTTCTTGCTCAGGGTGCCATACCATCTCAGTTGAATTCTTTGTGTGGTAAATATTGTGGAAAGTAAATAGTTTTGATCCATGTGGGGTGACTTCGAGGCTCATCTTCGGCACGTAGTCCCTCACTTCTCCGCCGTTAGCTGCGGGGTAATGAACTCCCCACATAAATCCTCTTAGATTACACTTCTCAATTCTTCCCCGGCAGCGCTACTCCCACTCGAAGTGGGTGTTGTTGTTTCGGTGCCCAGGACTTATTACCGAATACACGTATACACTTAAAGATAATATGTTCTCAACTATTGTTTTGTATTTTATAGTTTTTATCTTTCCAGTTTTCTGAGCTTGCTATTATGGCTTTAGCATGTTTTCATATTCTTTACTGAGTAGCTTCACAAACTGTTTTTACAGGCGATTTGTGACCTAAATTGCCTTCCCTATTGAGTTCTTTGAAAGAAGTACTTATTTACATTTTTTCCTCTTCGTCTATCTGCCCAGCCTCCAACTTACACGCGAAAACAATACGTTTCAAGTATTTGATATTTTATTTCTTCTATTCTTTGGGCTTTTTGTAGTTCTCTTTTTTTCTTTCCTTTTCTTTTATCTTTATTTTTGCATTTTCAAATTGATGTTATTCATTTTTCTGCGTAATTTCATATTAGCTGTCCTTTACCTCTAGTTTTTTGAGTTACAGTTGTATTTTATCCCATAACTTTCATATACACGGAAATTTTCTGACCGACATTGAAGTGGTTTGTACGTGACATTGCAAATACCTACTCCGTGGGTTCCGAATTTACTTCCCTGCGAGATATCCTCCCACTTCCCTCGCGATTATACAAATCCATAGCTTAATAGCTCTCTGCGGCGACTTGTCTAATTATAAAGTATAATCGATATATTGACCATCATCGTAGGGCACCAATTTTCTTTAATAGGCAAGACGGTATATATTTTTCCAACATTTGGCATTATTTTATTTCAAAGGTAGTGGTATGCTGCATGTGGCGTACAAGTTGTCTTTCGACTGTGTTGTATTTATCAATTATTCTTATCTCATTCGAGACGCGGGGCTGAGATCCATTGTATAAATATGAATAGCAGGGGGATGAGAGCACACTGCCCTGTCTCGCTCCTGAACTTCACCTCAAACCATCCTTCCTCTCTTACTTCTCCCCTTATCTTATTTCTCGTACTGTAATATGTTACTTGTTTAATTATTTAGGCACCCTTAACATTATATATTAGAATTCGTTTTTTATTTATTGTTATAAACAGTTTTCACTTGATCTTGTTCGAATTTGCCAATCTCGCCCAGTAGTTTTTACCTTAATTTCAAATTACTAATCGTCGAAATGAGCCCTTTAATTCAACAGGTCCAAAATCGGAATTATGTCTTCACAATACTGCCTACTGCTTTTATTTCATTTTACTAATTGTTATTAGGTATACTAGTTTCATCATGTTCAATATGATAGTTTGAGTTTAAAGAATTATAGGCATTACACACTTTGTTACTTTTTTCACACCTATCGCTGAGGACGTAGTTGGCAAAATTTAAATTTCCCTTATATCTTATCAATTTTGCTTTTATTCTCAGTGGTTTGGCTGTACTAATTACAATGCCATTTTACCAAATGCTATCTCGTTCGGGTCTGAGTTAAGAACTTTTTGACTTCCATGGCAACATATATACAGAGATCAACAGCTATATTTCCTGTTTCTGTATTTTATTACCCAAAATTTTCGTTTTATTTTTAATTTTCGGTTTAATATTATATTTAGGATTAAGGATATTCACAAACCTAACGTCACTTATTTGCTCGCCATATTTACGAGATTTCATTAATAGTACCATGATTATGAGGATAACGGTGATTTCTGTTTACGCTCTAACTAATATCCATACATATCTAAGAATGGTATTAGTTTCTCGAGTTTCAGACCTTTACTTCCGTTCTACCATTCCCAAGTCGTGTTGTATAATTCATATATGCGTGCACAAATTCTAATAACAGGTTTGCCTAGGTATGTAGGTACACCTTTTTTCCATTCACTTAAGCGTTTTTTATTTGCCCTTTCTTATTTCCTCCAGGCAATGTCCCCTGCTTCGATCCTTTCTCCTTCCACCTCACCCTCCCCCATTTCACTCTCCAATCGTGTTAGCACATATACTTCTCTGCTCCCTCAAATCATTAACACAATTCTCAAAGGTATTTGTTCCCTTCATCACAATTATATATATATATATATTATATATATATATTATATTAATAATAGTTATATATTATTTATAGATTAATAAGGTTATATATATTAATTTATTATATATTATAATTATATTAATATATTTATATATATATATATATATATTATATAATTATATATTATATATATATATATATATATATATATATATTAATTAATATATATATATTATTATTTAATTATTTATATTTAATATATATATTATATATTATATATATATATATATATATATTAATAAATATATATTTAATATAAATTTTATATAATAGTTTATTACATATTAATATTATATATATAATTAATTTTATATATATATATTAATTTAAATATTTTATATATATTAATATTATATATTATACTATATTATATATTAATTATATTAATATATATAATATAATTTAGTTAATATATATATTTATATTAATTATTATTAATATATATAATATAATTATATATATATTATATTATATAATTATATTAAATTTACCTAAATAATAAATAATATATAAATATTATATATTATTATATAATTATATTATTATTTAATTATTATTAATAATTATTATTAATTTAATATAATAATATATATAATATATAAATAATATTAATTTAATATATTATATATTATATTATATATATATTAATTAATAAAATTATATATAACTATATATATATATAATGAATAATTTTTTTATCATAATTAATTATATTGTGATAATTTACTTTCCTTATAATAAATATAATACCGAGATGAAGAAATACTTTTAAGCATGATAGGGATTAATATATAATATAATAGTTATATTAATAAAATTTTGAGTTACATTTTGTCACTTAATATATATATATATATATATATATACTATGGATGGTTCTACGCCTAAGGGTAAATTTGAATTCCATTTATGACATATCGATATGCATCCAGTTATTATCGTTATTATATCGATAGAATTAATAAATATAACCGATATGATAATTAACTACGTAGATATTAGTTGCCTGGATTAATTCCGGCCACTAATTCAGTATTTATATAATATATATAGATTCCTTAATAATTAATATATAATTAATATATTATCTAAATATAATATCTTATATTTATAATTTAATAAACTAAATATGTACTGAATATATTTGTGTTGAAATAAATTTTTAATTTATAGTCAATTTACACCAAATAAAAAGCAAATTGCAGTTTTTCTGAACCTTAAAATGTCGATTTCAGGTGTTTTGTGTCTCTATTGATTTGCTTTGTATTTTTATTTGGAGAAAACAAATATTTTTTTTGAAATTTGTGGATTTTCGACCTTCATTTTTTTATGAAATGGCTTGAAAATTGAACTTTGCGAAGATTAACAAAATTATGACCGAAGCTTATTTTATATATTTGAAACTAGATTTCAGCAATGGTTGAATTCCGAATCAAACTAAAAATGGTTTTGAAAAATAAAAAATTTCAATAATACTTGTTTCTGTTATCTGAGCGACATGAAATATTCAGAGCTTCTGTAGTTG
>JABUQX010065413.1:32500-34469 GCA_015478945.1 Trachelipus rathkii | reverse complement strand
ATGATTGACTAGCATTTCTTAAACCGAATGGCGTTCGAAGAAATTCGTAAAGACCGAAAGGAGTGATAATGGCAGTCTTATGAATGTCGTCCGGGTTCACGGGAATTTGGAAAAATGCCGAGATTAAGTCAATCTTTGAGAAGATAGTACAACCAGAGAGATGGGATGTGAAATCCTGTAAATGAGGTACATTATAACGGTCCGGGCGGGTGATCGCATTCAGGCAGCGATAGTCGCCTGTTGGGCGATAATCTCCGTTTGGCTTGAGTACCATGTGTAATGGAGAGGCGTAATCTGACTTTGAAGGTCGGATGATGCCCTTCTCTAAGAGAGATTCGAACTCTAGCTTTGCTGCTTTGAGTTTATCCGGTGCAAGTCGCCGAGCGTGAGAGAATGGAGGTCTGCCGGAAGTTTCAATGTGATGAACGACATTGTGTTTCACAGGAGGAAACTTGGAGACTGGAGAAAGAAGTTCGGGAAAATCGGTAATTAATAATGATTCAAAAATATTATTAGATGGAGAAAGATGTATGCCACTGATTGATGCGGATGCACGGATACAAGCGGATGAGAAATGTGTCTCAAAATCAATGATGCGGTTGTGGTTCATGTCAACAAGAAGGTTGAAGTGGGACAGAAAGTCGGCACCTATTATTGGTAATGTGACGTCGGCTATCGTGAAGTCCCATATAAAGTCACGACGGAACGAGAGCGTTAAATGAAGTCGTTTGGTACCATAAGTGTTAATGGTCGTGCCGTTGGCAGCGCGTAAAAAGCCCGATGCTTCTGGAGCATGAGTTTTCCCGAGGATGGAACGTGGAACAGCGGAGATTGAGCTCCCACTATCTACGAGGTAAGATAGTTTGGTGGAGGGATCGTAAACACAAAGCAAGTTTGACGCTTTTGAGACCACACCGAGCGTATTTACGGAGTGGTGTTGGAGTTTAAATTCCCGAATGTACAAGGCTTAAGACATGACCGAGTTTGGTCTCCAAAACGTTGATGATTTCTACAAATACCCTGCTGGTTATGTGACGGAAACTGAACCAAAGCCTGAGAAGTAACTGGAGAAGAGGCGAACTGACGCGAAGGAGTAGGTGAACGACGATATGAACGTCGTTGTATAGTTGGAGAGCGAGAATTATGACCATAATTGTATGCAGAATAAGTATTTGGTGCAATGGGAGGAGGCTGGGGATATGAAGGAGGTAGTGAATAAGGATGATGAGAGGATGGAGGATGAGGATACTGTTGAGGTTGAGGATATTGTTGAGGTTGAGGATAAGGACTAGTAGTTAGATCCATGATGGTATTTTGCAACACTTGAAGTTGGGAGATAATATAAGCATTTTCAGTGGGCGGCGGTTGGCGAATTGCGTTGACTGACTCATTTACATGCGAAGGAGACGCTGGTGTTAAGTTATTATTGTCGGTGGAAACCGTGATGCGAAACTTGTGAAGGTATGTCTGCTGTCGTAATAGGTTTCGCTTTACAAACTCTATCGGCAAAAGTAGCTAGTTCTTGCAGGGAACAATTAGGATCGACAGTGGCTAAGCGCAATTGCATCTCTGTAGGAAGTTTCTGTAGGAAGAGATGACGTACAATATGTATACAATTACCTACGGGAGGACCGTCGAGAAGATTGAGCATATCAGATAATAGAACTGACGGCAATCGATCACCAAGAGAACCACCAGTCAAAAGCTTTTTCACTTTTTCAGCATCTGTTTCTCCCAGACGGTTTAAGAGTTCGGTTTTAAGTTGGGTGTAAGGTTGATTGTGAGAATGCAATGAAGGTAAAATGTCCTTCAGGCGCTGCAAAACGGGAACAGGCAATATATTTAAAAGGGCTCTGAAGCGGGCAAGCTCGTTGGTGGATTCGAGCTGGAGCTCGAGTAGCGTAAATGTTAGATCCAAATCGTTATTTACGAACTTACCAGTATAGACACCAGGTGATTCCCTGTCTGA
>JABUQX010065413.1:15000-17500 GCA_015478945.1 Trachelipus rathkii | reverse complement strand
ATGCCATGTGGCCCCAGTAGGGGTTCCAAGCACCCTTCTATGGATTTTAATAAACACCGAGTTCCAAACAGTGATTTCGAAGCTGGAGACTTGAAAGCTGTTCCGAGATGCCTTCTTTTTGGGGAGGCGGATTGGACCAGTGGTAGAGCATTGTCTAACGGCGACGCTGTTGGTCGCAACTCTTTGTTGTGCACATGTTGGCGTTGACTGACTTCCTGGTTGGTTGCTCCCACCCTTAGGAGCACCCCCAGCGGAATGGCCTGTGGCCCCAGTAGTTTCTATCACCATTCTATGCATTTTAATATATATATATATATATATATATATATATATATATATATATATATTCTATATATATATATATATATATATATATATATATATATATATATATATATATATATATATATATATACAGAAAGTAAATATATATATATGATCTCTACCACATACACCTTAGATCTATATCTCTTATTTCACACCATAGTTTCACTACTATACATTAACACCGGTAACAACATACCCTCATGCAGAACCCTAGCACACTCAGGACTAGTCTCTTGCATTCACCAAGAATTTAAATTGCACCACCACCTTCCTACACCACAACTTTCCTACTACACTCGCATCACCCGTTCCCTTTTCATCCAACATATAGCCTAAATTTTTAAACTAGATATTCGTTCCAGTTGCTCATCATCCAGCATGATTTAACACTGCTTACTTCCCCTCCCCTAATTAGCATTACCTTCTTTCCTTATCTACATTTACTAAACCAATCCTTTTCTACACCGTAACAAGCACCAAACCCTCTACCAAATCCCTTCAACTTTCTTCAGATTCACCACACAAAAACCGAATCATGTCCACACAATAAGCAGGGCACCCTCCACTTTCTTCCATTCTCCATCATTCTAACACCTTCCCCTGCCACCCCTACCTCTAATTCTTTCATCACCCCATCCATATACAAATTAAAGAGCCAGAGACACAACACATCCCTGTCTCACTCCATTATTAATATCAAACTATTCACTCTCCACTCCATTTATTCTTACGCACACTTCACTATCGATATACACACTTTTGATTCCATTCAGAAGCCTACCACCAACACCATATATAACTAACACCTGCTACAGAGCTTCCTTATTAATCCTGCCATTTACAATTTATTTTTCTAATTTTTCTTGTTCATTCTCCTCAATCTACACATCCTCTACCACTTCTAAATGCACCTTGTTCTTCACCAATCAGTCCCTCAGCCACTCGACGCACTCATTTGACCAAAATTCCAGCATATATCTTCCTACATCACTCAGTAAACTAATTCCCATATAGTTCCTACAGTTCCCCTTATCTCCCTTACCCTTTTATAAGGATCTTATTTCTGCTTTCCTCAAATGCTTCAGAATTATACCCTCCACAAACGTTTTGTTACAAAACCTTCATATCCAGCCAATCATAATCCCGCTTCCATTTTTGATCATTTAACCAGTAATTCATATGTACCTTCTGGTTTACCATTCTTCAAAGTTTTTACCTCTACTTGTTACCTCCCTCTCAACTAATCATCTCATCCATAAAAGACTACTTCTTCTTACACCATCAAACCCACACACATTCACTATTATTATTATTAATATTATTATTATTATTATTATTATTATTATTATTATTATTATTATTATTATTATTATTATTATTATTATTATTATTATTATTATTATTATTATTATTATTATTATTATTATTATTATTATTATTATTATTATTATTATTATTTTTATTATTACTCTATTATTATTATTATTTCTGTTGTTATTTTTTCTCTTTTTTTATTATTATTGATATTGTTATTGTTATTATTATTATTATTATTATTATTATTATTATTATTATTATTATTATTATTATTATTATTATTATTATTATTATTATTATTATTATTATTATTATTATTATTATTTTTGCAGATTCGCAATGACTGGCGGGGTCCTGAGGAACAATTTGCTTCCGTAAGTAACGTAACGATTGCCAAAGTAACTAAAGCTCACCACAACGCCTCCGTCGTTTGCAGGGTCGTTCATCCAGCTCTCTCCCGACCTCATACTTCTCATCTAAAGTTAAATATTGAATGTAAGTGTTATTATGCTCTTGTACTTATTATTATTATTATTATTATTATTATTATTATTATTATTATTATTATTATTATTATTATTATTATTATTATTATTATTATTATTATTAGTAGTAGTAGTAGTAGTAGTAGTAGTAGTAGTAGTAGTAGTAGTAGTTTTTAGTACTTTTAGTAGAAGAGACACGGCTCAATGGAATATATATATATATATATATATATATATATATATATATATATATATATATATATATATATTAATATATATATATAATATATATATATATATATATATATATATATATATATATATATATATATATTAAAATTCAAAGGTGTACAATTGATAAATAATTTTTT
>JABUQX010065413.1:0-10000 GCA_015478945.1 Trachelipus rathkii | reverse complement strand
AGTCCCGGTGACGAATGTCCCTAAGGAGAGAAACTGTGAGTTTGGCAGAGGCGAGAATAAAGGTGCATGATACGGCATGAGAGAAATGCCGGGGTTTCTGTATGGGCTGAGCAATGTCTAGTGGCCCACCTTGCCACGAGTAAACCACTTACATTCGGAACCCGGATTTACCATAGTGAGGGTCCGTCCGCTGTCCCATGATGCTGCTTTAGGGTGGATTTTCGCGTCTGTGACGAAGAGCTCTCTGACATTGAATGCGTACGCTAAGAGGGGCGGTAAGGCTGGGCCTTCTTTTCGACGTTTGTGTTCATGTTCTCCTAACGCTTTTCCCTTTTCCCGATGCTTGTTACAGCACCTTACTCCCATATCCCTCATGGCGGCCAAAAGAGGAAGGTGAGATAAGAAGAAAGAAAAGAATATATATATAATATAATATTATAATGGAAAAGTATAAAATATATATTAATAATAATAAGTTGTAGATGTTATAATCTATAAATTCATATATAATGATAGGTAATTGTCTAGTAGTACTATAAGTATAAATATTATTAATCTATTATTAATAATAGTATTATCATTATGCTAATTTGTCATAAATGTATATTTATATAAGGTATATATATACCGTATAGTATATATATATATTATAATTGTGTAAACACATTTAATATAATAGTATTATATTATATATAATTATATTAATAATTATAATTAATTACGTGATATACTTAGTTAGTTATTAATAATATATATATATAATATATAATTTATATATAAAATAATGATAATATAAAAGAATAAATAATACTTTCTTTTTCATTAGTTAGTCATATGTTATTCTCAGAAACCCACACTACCAATCTCCATCATCTCGTGTAGGAACTTTCGCACACTGTCTGTTCTGGGCCACGCATCTTCTTTTCTATTTGAGCCTCGAACTCTTCTGGAGAGCATATCTAGAAAAGTAACTTCATCATCAGACTCATAGTGTATTCACAGATGCCAGTCCTAGTGTATGAATCGATATACCAGTCAATTTCACATCTTTGACAATGGAATAATCTAGCATACTTCGTTACATGTATGAGCTTGTCTCTAGTTGCAGGAGCTCTCAAGAGATTGTAGTCATCTAGGCTGCAAAAGTTTTCCGATGCTGGTCCCAGGAGTTTTTTCAAGCAAAAAAAAAAAAACAGTGTAAAGGGCGGTTGCTGCCTCCTGTCCGCCCTTGAACGTTGCGAAGAAATTATTCTTATGTCCTGACTCCGTCAAATATCCATTCTTCTAAATATACCATTTTTTTTTTTTTTTTTTTTGTTGCAAAATTTGTTTCCTTACGAGAATCTACTATTTTATATAGTGATTATATATTAATACACTAGTTACTAATATAGTAACTTTACTATATTATTATATATTATATATAAGTATGTATATATATTATTGAGTAATTATATATATATATAAGTATATTATATATATATATATAATATATATATACAGCTTCACACTTTCTGGAAAGTTCAGGGAAGGATCAGGGAAAAAGCAAGCGGAAAATTAAAGTATAAAATTGGTCAGGGGAATAGTCTCAGGGAAACGTTTTAAGATATGATGAAAGTCAGGGAAATTCCAATAAAAAAGTGTTCAGAGGTGACATTTTAAATTTTCCAAAAATATATGAAGAAGACCATGGGACCCAAGCATTGGCATATTTTGTTCAATATTTCTGTTTTCCCTTACTGTGTATAATTGGTGGAATAAGAGATGTATGGATAGGTGAATGAAAAAGGATGGGCGAGGAGTGACATTCCATAAATCTACTTTCATCCCTTTCTATTTTTATTTAGTTCACTATTACCTACTTTTCTTCCTATTGTGTCCGTAGAGGTTGTTCCAAGTTCATCCTTTAGCGATTAGGGTGTATTTGTATATGTGGAGGCTAGGTTTTCGACTTCTATTATTTGCAATCACTTTAAGGGGAGACTTCTAACTAGACCCTCACTACTTTTTGTAATAGTGCAAATACTCAAAAATTTTCTACTTATTGTTTTTTCTTTATTATCTAAAATTTAGTTGAAAATTCCTCCTAACATCATGGTGTAACCTTATTTTAAAATGCGAAAAAGTTTTTAGATTACAGAAAATTTATTTAGAGGAGGTTGTCGAATCTAAAAAAATTTCCCAATTCAGTTCAAAATTAGCTCTCATTCCAGGTTTAGGATCCAAAAATGTTTTATAAAATTATATATGATAGAAAAATTCATAATATTTATTTTTCAGTATCCAACCTCTAGCTTCATTCTTCGGAGATTATTTAACTGAGTCAAAATAAATTTGTAGCACGCGGAGCCGTGATGCCAGGGAGCGAGCCGCGAAGGCCTGGGTATATTTTCTTATCATGAATTAATTTTTTTTAGATAGAATCTGTTTTGCGGGAGCAAGATGTGCTGGGAAAAATTTTCAACATAGTACAGAATCCTATCGGGATCCGCGCATCCGGATCCGGGGATCGCTCTGAAGTCAAGAGCCGCAGCCGAAGGTCGGGCGGTGAAGGTACTGAGAGAATATGAGATTTTTTATTTTCGCAAGCAATATTTTTTAGAAGATCTGCTGAACGAATTTCAAATAGGCAGAAAACCTTTTCGGTTCCGGAGCGAAGCGAGCTGGAGCTGGATAGTCTCTCCGATACCGTGTGTTACCGGAAGCCGGTTAGCCCTGGTTTGTAAGCCGGTAGCCCGGGATCTCCTGCTGTATGATTTTTGTCTTAAAAATTATTTTTTAAGTGGCGGAAAATTTAATGCCAGAGTAGACCAGCTGAACAGATTTTCTCAAATAGTACCAGAAACCTTAGTCAGATCCGGTAGCCGGGAGACGGCCCCTCCGCCAGCCGTGAAGCCGATGCCCGAACAAAGCCCTCGGAGCCTGGGGTAATGAATTTTTTTCTCAAAAAAATATTCGTTTAGGTGATAAAAAAGCTCTAATTGCTTAGAAGAGACGTTAATTGAGCAATTATTTCACAATAGTGCAGCAATCCCATTAGTCGGGTATACCCGACTCCGAGTCGGAGCCGGAGTCGAAGTGGGAGGCCCCGAAAGTCAGAGCCCTGTGCTTTGCCGTAGTTTGCATTTTTTTTCGAAAAATCTGATTTTTTTAGAGTGAAAATATTGCCAGACATGAAGTACTGAACAATTTCAAAATAGTTGACTCAAGAAGAAACCTTTAGTTGGAATCGTGCGGAGGCCCTCGATTCGTAGCCGATTCTCGGGTCATAACATTTTTTTTAAGAAAAATTTTTGTTATAAGGTCTATGTTGCCAGTAAACCTGCGCACTCACGTGCTGAACAGGTTTCAGAAATAGTGCAGAAACCTTAGTCGGATCCCGGACAGCGGCAGTCCCGGCGAGCGGCAATCGGCATTCGGAGATCATGTATTTTGTCAATTTAGTTATAAATTTCTTCCAGCATATGATATTTTTCTAGATTGAAAAAAATTATAGCCAAAGTCGTCTGATTGTGATGCTAACAATTTTCACAATACGCTGCCCCAGAAAGCTTATCCAGATCCGAGCAGCGAAGGTGAAGTCCGGAGCCCGGAACCCCGGAGCCGGGAAGCCCGGAACCTGAGGTATAGAAATTTTTTTTCTCTCCCAAACAAAATATTTTTTTACTAGGTGAAAAACCTTTAATGCAGAAGACGCCACTCCTGAACCAATTTTTAAAATATTCCTCAAAACTCCCTTAGTCAGGTCCGGATTTCCGATCCGGAATTATGGAGACCGATCCTCCGGTTATAAATTTTTCCAAGAAATAATTTCCTGTGAATGAAAATATTTCGGAAAAAAACGTGCTTACGCTTACGATTTCCGTCAGTAGGCATCCTTTTAATTCCGCCTTTCAATAGATATACTCCAGAATCTTGAATGCCCGGAATCATGACAGTCTACTTTCGATCGCCCTGCTAGCGTAACAGACACGTCTGAATTCAATGAAGATGGCGAGCCTGATAGTGTTATATGATATCTTCTACGAGTGCTTCTAATTTTTTATAGATGATATCTCATAAGCGGGATAGAGTGTCCTGCAATTCAAATTTTATATCATTAATCTTCAAGTATCCAGAGTGCCTAGTGAGTGTTTGTGGGTTTAAGGGTTGTGGGTAAAATGAAATTTTTTTTTTTAAATATTTTTTAAGTTGAACCTTTATGATAACCGTAACTAGTGGCATATGCTAATATCCTGTCCATGGTAGAGAACGAGATAATTAATTCAGACATATGTATTGAGTGATCGGCAGGCCTGGGAGTCGTATTGTCGCGTGAGATAAGTGAGTTCACGATCAGAGATTATACCACGATGCGGTAGCTTAGTGCAATGTATATCAATAAAAATGATCTGTATCACGGAGAAGTATAGTCAAACGAACTAATAGTTGTATAAATATTCATCTACTAAGAGAGCGGATAAAACAAATCTGATATAAAAGAGCGTTCTAATTTATGCACACCTAGAACGTTGTTTCTCGTCGTGTGACAATATATAAAACACCAATATGAATTGTACGCGCATCTGACCCTGAGAACCTATATCCTCCATCGAGTGTCGTGATAGTACCGACTTCAGATTCTCGTGATGACCGCATATGTATAAGCCCTTGTTCGCACTAGTAAATCGATACTACTAAGAAAAATTATTTTTCCTTAGATGAATAACAGTGCTATTGCTTCTCAAAGAGATAAAAACAGAACATGAACAATAAGTACCAATTCAATCAATAATTTATAAGCCGAATTCTTGTATGACAGGTACAATTCCACGGAACTCCCCGGAGTCGGAGTCCCGGAAAGTCTCAGCAAATAATAAAAGTCCGATGAAGCGGTGATTATAATCTTTTATCCGGTAATATAAATAACACCTTATATATATCTTAGTGCTGGTATTTTCCCTATTAAATTGAATGTCTAAGTATACGAAGAAGTGACATGACAATAATATCTATCCAGCATTGAAGGAAATGAGTGCTTTACCTATGCGTCTCTTGTATGCAGAACCTTAGAGCACCCAAGATGTCGCGTGGAAGCTCGCGTGACTAATGAACTACAAAAACTACTATGCCCACGACACCGAGAGAAAAGCACGGGGAGTTCTTACGTGCGAGCAGCTGAAGGATATTATTTCTTTCAAAATATATCTTTTTAGGCTGAATACTATAAATCGATTTCTATTCGACCAAAAGAGAACGGTGTTGAACAAATTTTCAATTAGTACCAGAAAACCTTAGTCGATCCGGAGCCGGATCCCGGTGAGCCCGGATTTCCTGCAATCTTTAGAGTAAAGATATATTAATTCAGATAAGAATATCGTTATTCTAGTGGTGACCCAAAACTTGAATCAATTGCCTACATAAGTCAGCTGCTGCTAGTACCAATTTCAAATAAAGTTTATATCTCAATTTAAACACATTAATGATCCAGAATCTCCGTGATCTATGAATTTAATCCGGAATAGTCCTGAATTAAGTACGGAGAGACCGATCCCTGATTTTATATACAGTCTTTTCCTCCTATGAATAATTTTTTATAGTGTTAGTAAAATAATTATCGTGAAAATCTTGGTAAGAAGTGTTTTCTGACTACCCACTTCGGTTATGAGTTACGGATTTATGAACTAGCATAACCCGCATGCTATGATATCCGGCGTAGTCCTATTCTGTAAGCGTCGGTGTGGTATAGAACGGTGGTGTGTGGGTCGTGGCTAGATGTGTTGTGTGGGAATATAATTTAGGTTCCCGATAAATATTTTTTTTGGTGAAAGGTTTATTGCCAATGTGTGTGTGTGTTGGTGTTTGTGTGTCCCGTAAACCAATTTTTCCAATAGTTGCCATGTAGTCGTTGAGTGATGATTCCTTGCGACGGACTGGACGAGCAGCGAGTATTGAAACGTGAACGGATTTGAATATTGTTTGTGTAGATGATGATTGTTTAATGTATACTGTAGATGATCAATAAATTTGATGAGCGAATTAGTATCAAGCTTAGACGAGATGTTAACTTTCACTATTGAGAATCTACTGTTGTAAAGTCTTAGAGAGTTCGAGCGGCCCATTACGGACTCTGTAGGCAATTAGAGTTATAAATTTCTTTTTTGGGTGTAGTAAGAAAATATATAAGAGGATGAGCTTAAATTTTCTAGAATTGAATAATATAACATAAATGTTAAATTAGTATAAATAATTTAACATTGTTTCATGTTGAGATTAATGGTTGATTAAAGTATGAATGATTATGTTAATTGTAAGAGTCTTGTTAGAATTACTTTACTGTAGTGTTATAAAGTGTGTAATCTTTCTGTGAGTATAATTAGTTAGCAGTGTAATTATTCTAATTGCTTAACGATGTGATTAACAGGTTTGTAACCTTTGTCCATTATATTCTTAGTTCTTTATTTATAAATATATAGGATAATATGTTCTATCTTAATTTAATTAATGGTAAAAATAAAGTTGACATTCCCCTAAGACCTTTAATTCTCCCCCCTATACTATGTAATATGATAAAGTTACACATGGGTTATAGGTAAATTTTTGTAATTTAATTTTATATAAAATATTAACATGTTAATGTATATAAATATAAATTATAACATTGTTATATGTTTAAAGAAGACATGCTTGACTAAAGTGATGAATATATGTTACGTATTTCTTTGGATGTTGTTATAAGTATACATTTACTGAGTTGTTAAGTGTTAAGAATATTTTTAAAGTTAACGAAATTGACTGTTTTATTTCCTGTTTTTAATAAGTATATGTGTTAATAGGTATTGTCTGATTATGATAGGCGTTATAAAATTCATAATAAATAGAATTCTAGATGATGCTAAAGTAAAGCTTTTATTATATGTGATGTTATACTATGTTAAAGTCATAATGATATAAGGTTATAATCAAGTTATAATATATGGTTAAGATTTATAGCTTGAAATAAGTAATATAAGAATAACGGGTTTACTAGTTTTTGATATTGAGCTTCGTGTAGAATTACTAATTACTGTTGTTAAAGTGTAATGGAACTTTGTTAATGAATTGACTTGCTTAATATATTTCTTATTGCTTTTTAAGATGTGTTAGGTTTGCATTCTACATTATTTTCTTATGAATTTACATGTATACGTTCATGGTTATGAACTTAATATTGATTTGAGAGTAGTAAAATCGCTTATTTTAATGTTAGCAGTATATTCGTAATTAGTATAAATCAGTATGATAATTATAAATCAAATTATGTTGTTGATAAAATTTTTGTTTATAATATGTTACTGTGATGCAGTTGAATAAGTAAATAATATTATATACATAATATTAAAGAGATATGCTAAGACAATAATATAAGAATTAATTATATTTTAAAGGGTTAGTAAATTATAGTTAAAGTTAAATACTTATTATCTTGTATGTTAATATAGAGAGTGGTTAGAACTAATTGTTACTGATTAACCGATTTAATATTAATCCTGTTTTATAAAGATGTGTCAGGTTATGTTCATGAATTGTACTGTATATATTATTCTAAGCTTTAGATAGTAAATGCTATAAGTAAAGTATTTATTAATATAATGAATTATATTAATAAATACTATTGTTATAAATAACGTTTGACATATATTGATGATACTTTTTATATAAAGAACTTGAGATTTTATGTAATATGTTTATCCAAAATAGTAATATCAATCGAAATGATGATCTTAGATCTAATATGAAGTATATCAATAGTAAAATCATAAGTGGTAAATGGAAGTGAAGTAAAGAGGCGATGTAGGCTGGAGATATTGGAGAGGTTAATGAATAAATTTACTGATTTTACTTGCTTTAACTAGCGTGATATATAAGTGATAAAATCGTTACAATGTTAGTGTAAATAAAAAATAGATCCTTATTAATATCAAATTAAGTAATCTATAAGATCAACATACTGGTATTGGAGTAAGGTAGACAAAGTGATGGTAGTAATGCGCATGGTGTTAAGATAATTTATCAATGATATACATGCGTATAAATGTGAATAATGTAACAAACTAATAAATAAATATGTAAGGTTTGTTAACAATATAAACTGAATAACCTTATATTATAATTTATAATATTTATTTATTTATAAAATTTTATGTAATTTTTATTTTCATTGATGGTTCTGAAATCTAATTATTCAGTAAATCTATAACAAGATATCCTAATAATAAATAATAACATATATATTATTAAGTCACACCAATATTGTTTCAGTATACGTAACTTGATTTATTAATAAACTAGGCACTAAACGCAGTGGCTCCATAACTCAACCGTGTGTCCCCGGATGCAACTAACTAATTCAGATTTCCTATTACTATACATCAATTTTCTAGAAAGTCTAACTCTGAATTTCTGACTCAATCTAAAATTTCAGCTTATATATAAATATTAACAGAACAATTATTATTTTTTTTTAATATAATATAGGGGATGTGTATAAACCCTTCGGGGGAATCCTGGGAGGTATGTAACTTCGTTAGCTAACAATTAAGAATGGTTACTCATCATCCATTAATCTATAAACGCCTCTAACTCCAAAATTTTAACCTAACATATACGATATAAGTTCTCGGTAGAGGCTGTTAAGTCTGATGGCAATCAATAAATATAAAGTCAGTGAGTTTCTAGAACTCAAGGATGGCGAGAAGAAGCAACCTCGGGCCGGAAATGAACCTAAAGTCAGTAAAATAGTGTAACGTAAAAAAAAAAACGAATCCTCTCAACCAGGGATCGTTTTTATTCGATACTCTAGTATTCTGAAATAATTTCCTTCGGATATCCTAAATACTTTACTGATCGGTATAATAAATAATAATAATATTAATCAAATTAATTGAAAGGTTTTATGTGTATGCGCATACTGACAAGAACGTAAACTGCTAACACTCGCGACAGTTAAAATCTCGTTACTCAAGACTAGTAAAGATTTAACGTTCATCTACGAACATCGAGTAAATACCTTAACATCTTAAGTTAGGCTTAACTGTCAAATCTCGGGTTGGTAATAATAAATACCTAAAATAAAGCGTTAAATAAACTAGCAGTAGGTAATAACCGTAGCTGGGCAAATACAGCTCTCCAGGGTGAGAGTGACCCCCCTCTATATATAATAACATTTCCTAATACAGACTTTAGATATAAATTAAATATTAACAGATTCGGAGTACACTTAAACCCGATAATACATTGAACTATATTAATTATTCCTAAGTGATATTTCAGATCTATTATAACCTCTTATTTATATATACTTTTATGAGAAGCATATATGCTGTCGTAATGAAGAAGTCCGGAAATCACTCAAGGTGGTAGGACTACTGATACCGTATATAGTATAGCAAAAGGATGGTGTATTATAGAGTAATGGAGGTAAATGAAAAGAGATGAGTGATATTATATAGTGCACCCTATACCCTATATTATATGCGTGGATAAAATTTGATGATTTATTAAGTATAATATATGTGGCTGAATCTGAAAATATCCTTTATGTATATGAGACTATAATTAGTATAGATAAAGTAGATTTGGCAGGTGTGTTAAAAGGAATAAGGGTTTTGAATAGATATAAAACGTAAGAATTAGTAAGTAAGTATTATGGTTTGATGTAGAGGATTTAGTTCCTCTATGTGTAATATAAGTTATGTAGAAGAAGCAGCTTATGGAATACATAATGTCCCGAGTTTAATAAATATTTGTAAATAATATGGTGGCAATGAAAATAGGAAACGAATTGATTGTAAATTAATGTATAGTTGTATTTGTATGATAAATGTAAGTGATAAGAATATAGGCTGTAGATATATGACAATAATCCTACTTAAATGAGAATGTGCACCAAAGGATAAAGTCTTGAGAGTGTTGCTATATTTAAGTGAGTCCTACAGAATGGTATAATTAGCTATTATATATACCCTAGGTATATAATGTA